>JAPZDV010000020.1:4676379-4728481 GCA_029814665.1 Acanthurus lineatus
AACACATGTCTTGCAGCCAATGATGCTTTTTCAACACTGCATGAAGACTGGCTACTCAATGAACTCTAAAATACAAATTTAGGAAAAACTTGTAAGTCTCTTTATGTGTGTCCCCATTAAAACATTTGAATTGTACTAGGTGACTGTTTTCTTTTTACTCAACTTTAATGCTTTGAAAAATGTCTGTTTTTGCATCATACTATTACCTGTTACACAAGGGTCTCCATTAGTACATGCAATTAATTGTAATAGATGAGACAAAAATGACCTTGATTAGAGAATGTAAGAACATGTATTTGATCATCTAAAATTCTGGCACCCACCAAATAAAATGGACTCAGAATTATATTACATATGTGTGATAATTATTTAACTATCCATTGCATATTTACTGAAACAAACACAGCTGAAGCCTTGCTTGATGGTCTGCAGCTGGGAACGAGTCAGAGTGGCTCTTTGAGTGGCAGTCACAAATTTTTTTATTTTGGACAGGCTCTCATATTTAGGTGGGGGAACTTGTGCCCTCATGGCTTACCAAGGTAATAACATATTGGAACGCCCAATAGATTTTTGTCCCAAACATAAAAGCCACTGTATACACAGAAGTAATGGCCAGAAGACAAGTAATAAATGCTGATTTTAAAGTGAAAAAAAAAAGCTTTATTTAATAATCCAATAATAATAAAGATAAAGAAAGGTTTAAGTAAAAAACAAAACTCGGCACGATCAGGTGACCGGCTTCAGTCGGTAAGGGAAGTAAATTGAATGGTGGCACGAACCGGGAGCCAATCGTTGAGTCTGATGAGTGTTTCCGTGGGCATAAACATACATGACGCTTGAGTGCTGGGGCGGAGTTAGGGGTATAAAGCGGATGAAGGTTTTCACGTGTTAACATCTTGCATTAATAATTTGAGATATCCGAGCAACTGTGAGGGTTGTGGTGGACTGGCACGCATGTATGCATTCATGAGTCCTCTCTTAGCTCTCCAAGTGTCCAAGTGGGAGAGGCTGCCAAAGCAATCAAACCCACACAGTTGTAGTTACAGACTTCATTCAAATTTTAAATGGGACATAAGACTTTGATCTCTAAATCTTGTATTTTAATTTTTTTGCTATCTTGTACTGTTTTTGAGTTATTACAGTTCTAGTTTCAGAGTTTTCTCTGCTCTCTCTCAGGTTTTGTAATGAGTGTGTATTGCAGAGTGCTCCACTGCCCAGAGTGAGTCACATGACCGGCAGAGTGCAGGAGGGCAGAAAAGTGAGGAAAAGATTTTAGAAAACCTGCTCGTCCTCAAAGGAGATAGATTTTGTTCAAAGGGAAATTTTGGCCATCAAATTTATTTTCACATGCAAATTGCTGAGTTCCTGTTGATTTTAGCCTAGGGGTGTCAGTGCGTGATTTTTAGGTTTTGATGAGTACTACAGTTTAGCTTTTGTTCGGTCTCTCTGACGTTTCTTTAGATGTAATAATAACAATAAAAAAGAAACAGTACAACAATTACAACAGGGCCCTTCCCCTGGCAGGGCTTGGGCCCTAATAAACACAAAAACACAAAGAATATGCACTTCAACTTCATTCAGATTTTAATATTGTCAACCTCTAGTACAACCCTGCTGAAACATGAACTGCACTGAAGGACAGAAAAGGTGAAAAGTGTGCCTAAGAATGTTGGATCAGTACAATGTCTATATTTTTTTAACAGAAAATCATGAAGAGCATGAAAAAAATGGATGTCATGTATACAAGTGCACAATGTCTTCCATTAAATTTTAAGAATTGTGAGGAGTTGTTGCAAAGGGACAATCCCCACAGTAAAGGGCAAAATCATAATCGAAAAAAATAAATAAATAAAAGGAGAGAAAAAGTACAAACTTAAGAAAAAAGTTAAAAACAAAGATGGAATAACAGGCCTACACACATAAGAGGAGTGCCTAAAAATCAAGATTACATATATTAAAAAAGACAAGAGGGAAAAAAATCTATGTTTATCTAAGTCTATGATTTCAGGAATGTGATGTGGCAGTGAGCTGTACACTCCTCACACTTTTCATCATCTGTTTAAATGATTAACAGCAACAGAAATGTATAGAAAAGAGTGGTTCAGGTCTGAACAAATTAACAACATTAAAAGTATGGTGGCTGAGCATGACTTAAGGTAACATAGTGTTTTCAGCTCAGACAATGAAAATGCATCAAGTTCTGAGAAAATAATGTAAGAAAAAAGTGCATCACCACCATTAGATTCTCTATCTATATAACCAGTTAATATTACAATTACTTCAATATTTAATATATGTACACAGAAATATTTGCAACACTATGTTTAATGATCTTCATTTTCAGTGTTCTGTGTTAAGTACACTTAAATATAAAATGAAATTTAGATTTTCATCAACCACACAGTCCTTCCACTCATATGACAAACAAAAAAAGAGACAAATACAATGACAGAAGTATGTTTTTTGCAGTTTTAGCTCTCACTTCATGCATTTCAGTTTGTGCCACATGTTTTCGCACTGAGGCACTGTTATTGCTGTTAAAGACCTACAGTTGCAACAGACAAATACTGAAACAACCTAAACCAAGATTAAAGCTATGATCAATACCTTCAAAGGAAACCACTTAGTGTAAAACACCTGACCCACTTGTCACTTCACTAATCATCAAGCCCACATGGTGAATCCTTCATATACTTAGAAAGCAGATACCTGGTTGATCCAAGTATTAGTAAGAGCACAAACTTTAGGTATGAAAATACAAGTTGGAAATTTGTGTACTTGGGTAGAAAATCAAAATAGACACATTTATCCTAAACACAGGGATTACAGCTGATAATACACACCATATGATTTCATCTTATGGGACACATGCCCTCGGCAAACAACAGCTACATTTTTTTTAAGAGCAACTCAACATCTAGTTTTAGCTTGAGCACACCCCCTTCACATATTTAAAAAATGCATCCACCACCCGTCCTACATGTCAGGGGAGTAAATGTGACATTGCCTCATGGTTAAGGGGTATGGTGCCTCACAAACATGATAGATTTTTCATAGACGTATATTAAAACAAATGTCCCTCACACAGAAATGTCACTATTCTTTCTCAATAAAAAAGGAGTGAAAACAATGTAATTTCATCCTTAAATAGTGAAAAAAGGCTTAAAAATGCTTACAAATAGAATGAAGTATGCAGCAATTTAAGACCTTCAGTTAGAGTTTCTCAAGATGACTGAGCCAGACTTAATAATATGTATATAAGAGGAGTGTATAATCAAAGTAAACTACTTCCACATTTTTTACCACTACCATGTACTTTACAGGAAGATCAGAAGAATACCAGGAAAAAAAATCACAAATGGAATTTGAAATGGACTACTTTCAGCACAAAAAAGGGGAAAAAAAGGCTGAAATCACAATGAATTTAAAGGCAGACTTCCCATTTTATATTAGTCCAAAAACAATTGCTCAAATATGCCATTGATTGCCTTAGGAAACAGAATTTATGACTCATTTGTCAGAGCCATGGAAGCTCAAAAATCTGAGCATCTAGTGTGTTCTGAAACTGGTGTAATGAAATAATAAATGACTTACTGAGGTACTGTACTAGGGAAGCTGCTATAAATCAATTGCAAAATAATCATAATCAGGAATGCACAACAAAGTCAAACATTTATTATAACTGATTGGCTGTGGGTCAATCCTGTAAATTGTTGTATTTCATCTGGATGAACTATGCCCAATGTAGTGCTTTTAAGATAAAATTCATTGGGATATTACTAGAATATCCAGCTCCCTGTGCCAGGAAACCAAATAACAAGCAGTGGACCACAACCAAGATAAACATTAGTGTCTGAGAGGCAGTGAGAGGGAATTCTGAGCAGCAATCAGCTGCAGTGTTGAAACAATGCCACAGTTTTCATTGTATCTATGATGAAGGGGCAGTCCTGAGCAAATCACTGTTGGAAACAGGGAGCTGAGTGGAGTGATCGGTTGAAGCTTTGGGAATTAAAGAAAGGTTGATGTCAGGCTTGATTCCCTACTTCAGCTGATGTAAGGTCAGTCACCTCTTATCATCCTTTCATTTGTACACTAAAAAGGAAAACCAGTTGACCCATCTGGGATCAGAAGATGTCAGGGCACGCGTCCCAGTTGCCTTGTTCCTTTGCCTCCCAGTATCCGCCTTTGTAGACATGTAAGGTCTCTCCAGATACAGGGTCATCCACCTTCTCAAACCACATTGCCTGGTAGTTGTCTTGATGGGCGCCTAAAGTAAAGAAAGATCATTTTTACCAAGAAAAACTTAACAGGAAACTGAGGAAGCCACTGAACCATGAGAACAAAATGTACTTTAATTGAGTTGATATTGTCTTGGGTAGTTGACTAAGTGACAGAAATAGTTTCATTTTCCAATCCTCTGGTCTTTGGATGATGGGAAATATTGATAAGAACTCAGTAAAATCACCAATTCGCCCCTCTGCAATGTGGTGAGAATCAGGCTCAAAACTAGAATACTGATCAAGCGCAGACAAAATGCTACTCTAAAATATGCAAGTACTAGGTTTGTGCCATTCTACCGTCATCTAAAGTTTTCTACAAGGATCTTACAACAGGAAGCAAAAGAGGGGAAACTGAGGAGCAACACAGATGTTACTTGCTTTTAACTTGAGCTCCATAAGGACCTTCCTTGCCTTCCACTAAGAGAGACCAAGTTGCAAAGGATGTAAAAGAAAATGATGGAAGATAAGCAGAGGGGTTTTTAAATTAAACTACTAGAATTTTTGAAATATTTGCTCTTTATGTGTTATGTCATGATCAGAATACTTGCTTAGGTAAGGGGGGAGTGATGGTCCATAAGGGGCTGAAAATAGAAGAATTAGGTGTGAATCTTTGAGTATTATATAAAAATTAAGATTGTGTGTGATCTGAAGATGAAAATACAAAGAACAGTGAATGAAATGTAAGAAGCTACTTGCATGCAACAGGTGTATGAGGGGGAGAGTCCTCTGTGTCAGCTTAACACCAGCACAAAAAAAGAGGTGAAGCCACAACTCAAACAACTCAAAATCCACACAAATTTATTGTTAACATCCATTTGAGAGGTGTGTGTGTAGCATTTTAAGCAAAACTAGCCAATCAAAATACTGTGAGAGCTGAATATTCTGATTGTAAATAAATGGTAAATAGAAAAAATGTTGACCTCTAACTCATTTATAACTTTATAATGAGGAGCCCAGCTTTCTTGTTACCTTTTTCTGAAGAGTGACTGCATTTGAAAGAGAGCTGAGAAGGATACATATTGCTACCAATCATCGTATGACACCAAACGACTGCTGTTAGTTCAAGTGGTCTTCCCCTTAAATATACACAACTTTAAGCCCTAATATGATTTAAAGTAGCGTGAACCATTAAAATTCCTCCATTGCACATTGGCCATAAACAGAGAAACTACTTGTAGTGACCAAAACCATTTGAGCCAGCCTTATTGTGTATTATTCCTCTGCAAAAATTAGCATTTGTTAGAGTAACTATGAAGTCACTAGCATTGAGAGACAAGCCCTCTAATCTTCCATGCATATATAAGAGTAATTCCTCATTGCTCTGTTAAAATGCTACACAAAGCACGTTTTCAAAGCTCATATTATATCAGGCTGTGAAGTGATACTTGCTTTCATCAGAAACCTCATTTGCTTCTGTGCCAGTCTCCACTGCATCAGCTGAACGGAGCAGTAATGGATGAAGGCATGGTAAAAAGTAAATGACATGTTTGCAAGATGAGTACCTTTTCTTATGCACACATACATACTGTGCACATGCTTCTGCATCTAGAGTCAAAGAATAGCTACATCAAGGGTGGGAGGAGACTAAGAGAAGAGTACTTGCTTTTGGAGGGTGAATCATTGATTGAATCCTCTGTGACAGCTTAGAAATGAGACAAAGACGAGCAGACAAGGTATTCCAAGACAGACAAAGTGGACAGAAAGATGAATGGACAGAAAAAACACTGGGCAGAAAAACAAGACAAAGAGAGACAAACTCCAAAACAAAGCTCATTCCCATCTTTCTTTTTTTTACCTTCCTCAGGTGAACTGGCTGCTTTCACAGCCTCTCTCTCCCTCTCTCGACGGGTGGTGCGCTGTTTCTCTTCAAGCCTCTGTTTCTCAGCGTTAGCCTCATCCCAGCGACCGTCCTCCATTAACCGCTGGTCAGGGCGACGTCGGCTGTCTGTTGGTGCTACTCCCTCCTCAGTTTCATTGAGTGTCAGAGCCAGTGAGGAGAAAAAGTACATGTTCTCTGCTCCCTCTCTGTAAAAAGTTACGGACATAAAAAATCAAAAGCAAAGCTAAGAGAATTTACAAGATAAAATAATTTAGACTACCATAGCTCCTTTTGTTAAAAGGCACTTTGAAATTCTTTTAAGGGGAAACTTACGGTAAAGGGTTCTTTTTCCAGATTTCTTTGGCTTTGAGGGTTTGATAGACAGTCCTCTGTTTGCCTTCAGTGCCATTCTCGCCTTTACTGCTCTGCATTACCCTGGAAAACTCCATCTTTTCATCCCAGGTTCCTGACAGCACATAATGGGCCTTCCCATCCTTATCTGTTACCACTCCTGTGACCTGAGAGACAAGTAAAGCTTTAGACAAGAGCGCAGTCAAAGACAGCTCTGTCATAAACTCTACTTTCACATGGTCAGTTGTTGCTGACATTAATGGATAAGTATAAATTTAAAACGTAGTTTAAAGTGCTGTTGCACTGCAATACATTATATTGATGCGTGTCTCATATTTTTATTCTTTTTATTACATATAGAAGATACAAAGACTTGGAATATTAGAACAAAACCTCTCAAAATATTGCCAAAATACAAAACACCTCTAGGGCAAAAAATTAACTTAGAGTAAACTTTATAGCAGAACTTCTGCTTTGTATCATTGAATGCAGAACTGAAAAAGTGGACACAGAGTATTTTGGAACTATAGAGGCAAAAATCTTTGTTTACTACAGCAAAAAAATAAATCTTGATTTTTGTTTTTTATTAATTTAAAATTCAATTTGTTGAACCAATGCAGACATCATTAGGAGGCAGCATCAATTCTCCATCGCCAATACTTGTAAGGTTATTGAATACTTTTATGTAATGCCAGAAATCCCAGATCATTATAAAAGTTTAATTAGCGATTCTTTAGCTCCAAGTCTATCAAGGAACAGAGGATCTTACTGACTGACACACAAAAAATTAATAAAGCACAGATGAAAACATCAACCTCTTTTGCAAAGATAACCGGTCTTATTTGGATACAAGCAATTCATGTTACATGATAACACTGTGCCTTTTTTTGTTTTTTAGAGTCAACATTATGTGACTTTGTATTATATTTCCTCCTATTAAAAAAGCAGAGGGTGCAGTATTATACAGAGAATGATATGAAGAAAATAACTCATGAAAAGCTCACCTTTCTTGGTACATCTCTGGAGAAGTAACTGTAGGGTGCAAACTTGAGATGGCAGCGATCTCCTGTCTTGTGGTTCACCACATCAATCTCCCCTGACTGAAAGAGGAAAAAAGGAAAGACTTGGGGTAAAGAAACAGCGACCACAACTTCAGAAACGAGACAGAAGCTTGTTTGCTAAAGAACAAAAGTGAAACAGTCTTAAATTTAAACGGTGTATGGCAAACAAAACCCAAGGTGAAAGCAACAAAGCCAGGCTTACAGGGAACCAGTCTATATACTGATGGAGTCATTAATCTATAGCCATTACATTATGCATTCACAAGGATAAGTTAAGCAAAATAAGGATTTATTTCCTTTCAAGAATATCTCCTTTAAAGGATAAACTCAGTAGAGCAACAAGCTAATTGCCATCTATAGATTTTTAGGTTATTTATACATTCCTTAGTAGTTTGTAGTGGTGTTAAGCTTTGCATTTACCTGGTCAATCCATAATTTTCCTACGATAATGTTATGTACTGTGGTGGTCACTTTCTTCCAAGAGTAGTGATTGTTGCTCTTGTCGAATAGACACTGGATAGAACCTGAGGGTAGAGGGGGGAGAATGTTAGAGCTGGCAGGTGTTATTTATCAACCTGTTTGTCAGATATCATGTTCTACAGCTATGTCTATATGTAAGACAGGGTGCAGAAAGAAGGGATTTTATTCATGATCTACACAGCAGCATCCACATTTGTGACCACTGCAGTGATAAACAGTAACAAAATTGGTTACTTGTCAGACTAGCTATTGCAGGTAAGTGTCACCATTTTAAAAGTTGAAAACGGTAACTAATAATTGCTCCCATCCAGACTGTATCTCCTCTGTCCTGTTCTTATTCTTTCAGGTACACAAAATAAAATGCTCTTAGTTAAAAGTTTCCCACTTAAAGTAAAGTCTTTTCTTGGCTTGCCATTTAATCTGGGACACACTCACCTAAAGGCATGATGGAGAGATATTTTCCTCTAAACTTGCTGGCCAGAGTAATTTCTTGTCTAAGAACCCAGCCCTTTTCAGAAATGGCATGGTGGGCTGCAGCAGGCGGGTGGTGGCTCACCTGAGAAAAGGTGAGAGAAGCGAAGTCAAGACTAGATTGTTACAATAATGCAATGGCTCAGGACTACTCACACACACAAAAAAAACATGCCTGTATAAAAATTGTGTATTTTTTAAGAACTGGAATGAACTTAATGTGATCTTGAAGTTAAAAAAAGAATACAATTCAGTCTTAAGGAGTACAACTGTAGTCTGCAAAAGTCACTTTTTATGCGCATGATGCTGCTTTTTCACAGCTGCTCACAATTTCAGACCATTTCTAGCATGTATTCCACACACCTGCTCACAGAGGGAACGGTAGCCACTCTCTCTTAGTCGGTCAAGCTCAAAGGTTTCTCCCAGCAGAGGATTGAAGGGTTTCCCTGTGCGGTGGACAGTGGTGGAGTAAGAAGAGACTGTGAAAGCAGCCACGTAACACATCTGCTCCAGGGAGCTCTGACATTTAGCAGCCTTATCCAGCAGTTCGTAGTATTCCAGGTCTTCAGATAAGCGTTGCAGCATTGAGAGAGGCTCGTTGAAGTTCACCTAGTAGTTACAAGGTCAGAGTAAGAAAGTCTGATTACTTCTGATTACTCTGATGAGAAAAAGCCATTTGGATACTAACAATAGCACAGGTTTCTTACAGGCATTGGTATTTTTGAGAGCTCCTTTCCAATACAGTTCTTCATGATGCTCCACAGATTGAGGTAATAGTTGGGCTTGTCAGGGATACGAGTTCGTCGTTGTCTAACTGGCTCCAGTTCGAGGGGCTGTGGAGACTCTGGATTGGACGCCAAAGACAGTTCATCAAACTGGAAGGAGAGAAGGAAAATGGCCTTGAGGGTCAGGTGACTATGATGCATCAACAAGCAGAGCAGAAGAGAAGTCAATATGTATAATTTTTGCTCATAAAAAAGGAAGTTAACACACATTTACCGACTGATCGTCCATTCCAATCTCACTGCTGAGCCCACTGACGTTGCTGCCAGATCTCCTGGTGGACAGATAGCAAGAAAGCATAACACTTAAAACAACAAATTACTTAAGCCGAGAAAATGACTAAAAACCACAGTAAAACAAAAATAAAATCACTACACAAGACAGTAACTAACCTGTGATACTTGGGGTCAGCGGGGACAGTGATAAACTCTGCTGGATCTTCCATAGCATCAAAGAACTCATTGTCATCGTCCTCATCACTGGCATCACCTTTTCCTGAAACGCCACCTAAAGTGAAGAGACAGTTGGTCCGTTCTTATTCGTGCAGGCATGTGGCATGGCAGCTTTGCTTTGAATAAAAATCAATTGTCCGAACAAGAAAGATGTTCATGTGAGGATGAGAGCCTTACCTTTGTTACCTAATGCAGGATTACTGAATGAAGGTGGGAGAACTGTCGCTCCTCTAAAAGCTCTTTCCAAGTGGTTGTGCTGTTTGGCCAGCTGCTCCAGAGTCTCCTCCAGCCGTATCCTCTGGTCTCTCTCAACCTGTAGGGCTTTCTGCCAGCGCTTACTGTGGCTCTGGGCCAGGGAGAGGAAGTCTCTACATGCCTTGAGAAGCATACAAAAATAATTAGAAAGATGGTTAACAACATTAATGTGTGTTCCTAAGGAATTAATTCTCTGGGTGACTTACATTGATCATGGCATTAGAGGTTATTCTAAATAGTGTTGCTCTCTCTGTAACTTGTCTGATCTTCTCCCCCATGTCCCCTCCGACACGAATCCCCTCCAGTTCCGACAAAGACCTGTGTGCATGGAGTGCAGGTGAAGGGATGAATGAATGAGTGAAGACACCAATTAACAGGCAAAAATAACAACTATTTTAACTTAATCCTTCTTCTCTTTAAATAGTTTTTTTTTTTAAGTAATGAAAAAGCTCAGTCTGATAGCCAGTACCTTTGAAGGGCAGATCCATGCTTGACAATAAGATCGTTGCAGGTGGTGAGGTCCTCCACCTTGCTGTTGAGTGTGCGTAACGTGGATTGGACTTCTGAGTTGCGGCCACCTCCACCCTGTCCTGGGGTTGGAGGGGCTGCTGGACAATCGTCACCTGAGTCATCTGAAAGGGAACAGAGTGATATGGCCAAAAGCATGTAATGAGAAAATGTTTCACACACAGAGGGATACATATTTGTGCCTGGCATATGTGATGCTGTTATTGCTTTGTCATATTCTTTCTCCTATATTCTGTAACATGTTTGTTTCCCTCTCACCAGATTCGGCCTGCATGCGAACGGCCTTTGCCTTGGCAAGCTCCAGAGCAGTGATCCATCTCTGGCGCTCCACTTCTGAGTTGGCCTTCAAGTGATATGTTTGTGCCCCTCCATTAGAAATGACAAAATTACATGAGTCCTCAACGGCAATATTGGCTGTGGCCAAGTTGATGGTGCCTCGACATGTGTGACCCATTTCCGCCTGGGTCCTGGAGACAAATAGAATGAAGAACAATTAGTATTTGAAAACTGACCATATTTTGTAAAGTATTTTTTTATAAGGCAATGTTGCAATAATTTTACTATCTTAACATACAGAGGTCTCTCAAGCAAAACAATAAAAACCAGTTGCTGTTGTGAAAAGCACTGCTACCTTAAACAAAATTACAGATTTCTGAGTTTGAATGTTGAAGGAAACACTTGGAATAATTTTAGTACGAATAAAAAAATAATAATAATATAATACAAGACACATACAAGAAGATATAGTAGCTGTTTGATGTTTAATATAGGAAATGTTAAACATTTTACATCTAAATACTAATTTGAATGTATCACTCATTTGACAGACCTTAAAAGTAAAATCAAAAAACACTTGGCTACTGCCAAAACTGATATGGTCTAATCTAGAGTATATCACTGACTCAACTTTAAACTCTCAAAAGATATATAATCGAAATTAGCAACAGCTCTTGTGTGCAATTCCTTCTCTGCTTGACACTATCTTGACTTCCTGCTTGGCCAGGGAAAGCCTTGCATATTCTCTTTAAATTTAGTTATGCATTTAGCTTACCTATAATAGGATAGCAATCCATTGCTCAGAACAAACCAGCGTCTCTGGTAGCCTTTGATGTAATTAGTCCATTTGAAGAGCCAACCCTTGTAAGTGTCTCCAGGGGTTGGAGTCGGAGTCGGAGGTTTAGGCTCTGACATCACGACAGCCTATGATTTCACTGGGTGAAATTAGAGCCTGTGGGGAAAGAACAAACATACAAACTAAAAAGATAAGGATTTACGGTGGCATTGTTAAACATGCTACTGTTTACTCTACCAAAGGCATATTTAAAATAAATGCAAAAACTGTTCTCTGATGAGCGTTGCAGCAACTTCTGTCACAGAGTCAGCTGGATTGTGATTGTCAATTGTTTTTTTATTTATTAGATTTATAAGGTCACTGTGTAATTTTACCGTAAAATATTTCTATGATATTTACATGCATGAATAGCTAGCTATATAAGAATTTTTTTAAGTGCTGGTTCAAACTTTCTGGTCCTTAAAACTGAAAAAAAATGTTATGATCAAAAATACCATTCCATTCGCAGCTTAACCACTGCGTAAATATTAGCAATTTACCCTGCTTTTGTGAATTTTCAAAGCTGAATTGAAAACACTAATTCGGCACAATACTAACCTCCCAATGTGGACTGCAATCAGTCGAACTGACTCTACACCGTTTTATGAATGAATGATGGCTGGTCCACGTCTGACAGTTGTTTGACTCGACAGCAGCTCTGATCATAGAGTCATTAAAGCCTTCAAACTAAATCGAGGACTAGCATACTGAGCTCTGTTTCTATAATGTCGCTATGTTATTTTGCAGCCAGTAATAACACAAAACAAATGGTGAGGTGCTGGCATGACTATGGTATTCTGTTGGTAAACGTTTTCCGTTACTACACTATAACGGCAACCCTTGAGTATGAGCAAGCACAGCTTGCTACTAATAGCAGCTATCTTAAACGGCAAGATATTTGGGAAAAAGACATACAAGTGTCAAGTAAACACAGCCTGAAAACTGAGGTATTTCCAGGAACAAGAAGCCAATTCCAAAGACCCAAGCTAATTAAAACAGTATCCGTCACTAAGCTTGCTGCTAGCTAAACAACAGGAAGCTGTCAAATCGGACACGTCAGACGATGCTAATGCTAACGATTAGTTTCAACTGTGCAACACTCAGTTTCTTTGTCCAGTATTTCAAGTGACAATAAAACATGACCAATATATCGCTTTCCCTTACCGTGCAAGACTTAAGCTATTAATGGTGTGCATGTCGTGTTGGATGAAGCGGTGGTAGCTCGCTAGTGTTAGCTTTGCTAACTACTTACATGGATGTATTAGATGAATAACGACTACTTTGCTAGCTGCTACAGGTTTTGCAACAAAAAAATCCATCCGTTCCGGTCAACATTAGTTCCGTTGGCTCAGGCTGCATGAGCGTACGGAACTGTGGTACATATACATATAATATTGATCAATGATCATCCTTGTTCTTGACGGATATTTCCTTATCAAAACAAGCGTGCAAATGCCACAGCAATATCACAACACCGGCACTATTTTTAAAATTAAATAATCGAATTAACTTGGAAAAAAATTAAATCGAGGATACCCAAGTTATCAAGTAATCACTTACCAGTCATGTGCCTTTGAACTAGCGTAACAAAACTGCTATCCGTTGTACATACATTTCACCCTATTTTTAGACAGTGTCTAATGTAAACATTTGTGGAATGCATATTCACATCATGTTCTCTCTCCCTCTCAGTTGACCAAATTCAAAGGCCAACATTTTTTAATATGGAATGTAATTTGTAAAAAACAATTTCTGTGAAAAACACGAATATGAATATTTAACAAACAGGAATAAAACATAAGTGGAACTGTTAATTTTTTTAATTGAGTACTCGTGGTTTTCGGTGTTGTAATTTATTTTATTTTAATTCCTTTTAATCAGTTCTGTTGTAACCAGCAATTTACTTAAAAGTTGAACCCAAGTTCATTTAATACTCCATACTTTATGTAAGTAAAACTTAAAAACATAATAGCTCAACACCTCTTTCCCACTTCTTTCCTAGGATGTGTTCCTAAACACATGCCACAAAATGTGCAATAGTTGTCATGAAACTTGTTGAATGCATTCAAAAAGGACATCATTCATGACACTAATTTATCATTAAATCAATGTTCTCATACTAGGGACAGCTACCTTCTGAATTACTCTTCACCTTCTAAGTTTAAAACACAGAAGACCAAAAAAACATTTCTCTCATTGGTATTTATTTTATTGAACAATTCTTAACTACAACAATGCAGCTTTTAAGAAGTAAGCATGAAATTTGAGCAATCACTTAAACATCAGTGTGTGTATGTGTATCTGTGCATGTGTCAGTGTATGCCTGCATTTAAAGATACTGTTATATACTGCCCCCCAAAACTTATTTGGTGATAGTGTTTGCATTCATACTTTTCCCACTACCACTAAGCACAATATAAGGGGTTTTCTGGGATTTCTGTTTCTCTTGAAGTAAAGCCACTGTTCCCAGGGGAGTATCACTGCTGCTCATCTTTTTCAGCAGCGCCTCTTCCTCCAGCTTTTTCATTCTCCTCTCTGTCTTCATTTTTCCAGACCCTTTCCCATGGAATCGATGTGAAAGCTGCCTGAAGGCTTCTTTTGGAGTAAGTTTCCGCCCAGATTCATCCACATACTCAATCTTGACGTCAGGCTTATAGCCATCCTTCTCCTTGAAGTCTTGAGTGAAGCCTCTGTATTCTTCTCGGCGACTGTATTTGTCATCAAAGCCCATCTTGTCCTCAATGCAGTAGTTATCATTGGGCAAAGCGCCTTTTGGTGCTCTGACACGTGCCACCTTCTGCATTTGAGTGTCTAACAGACCTTTGTTTTTGCACAACAGCAAAGCAGCAGCAAGGCCAGAGTTGACAATGGGCTCCTCATCCAAAATGGTAGCAGAGGCTGTGGAGAAATCTGGTTGTTTCTGCTCTTCATCCAAGTTAACTGTGCTCCATCCAACGTTCTCATCCATTTCTGAATCTGAATCTCCAGCATCAGCTTTCTCTTCTTCCTGTTCAAAGTCCATAATGTCTTCTTGGTCCTCTCTGTTGCCTGAAAGCCCATAAGTCGGAATATCACCCAGAGTTCTGCAAAACTCTGAGGTGGCATTGAAAACAATGTTGTTCCTCTTCTCAGGATCATTGTCATTGACACCATTACCAAGCACTTTCACCTGCTCTGCCACCTTTTCCCCAGAGTCCTTAAGGAGCTGCTTTTGCCTCAGCTTCCTCTGCTTCTCCAGTTGTTTCTGCAGCTCCTGCTCAGCCTCATCCTCCTCAAGTGCAGCTGGCTCTGGTGGTGTAAAGTCCTCCTCATCACTTATGTCCATTTCTGCCATCCTTATGTCATCAGACATTTGGGGGGTATTTTGTGGCATGCTGCTCTCCTCTGTCTTAATTTCCTCGCTATCTTCATCCACCTGTCTGCGGCCTCTACCGCGTGTCCTGGAGCCAAAGTCAGAGCTGCGAGTGTCGTCAGGGAGGAGTTCTGCAGGTGTTTGCTTCTCCTTCTTCCTGATCTTCTTTACTCTGCGTTTTGTCTTTTTAAAGCCCACCATTTCCTGAGGGGTGTAATACTCTGAGGCAATAGTGAGAGCTGGCATTTCCAGAGATTGGGCTTGACTTCGTAGAGAGTCTTTGATGGCCTGAAGCTCCCGCTCTCGCTCACCATCAGCAAAGCCCCCTGTATTCAAACGGAAACTCTTTTTCTTTTCACCATCAATTTCCTCATCATACTTTGACAGTACAGAACGTGGCTTGAATGTGACCATGTCATCCACACTCTCCTCTTCATCGTAAGGCTTGTAATCAGGCTTTTTCTTTTTCAACTCCACATTTTTCTCTGCTTTTTCCTTATCCACTAGTCCCACATTTACAAGCACATCCTCCTCCTCTTCAAGCACCCCTTTGTCTTGTAGGGTCAGGATGACAGTCTGCCCCTCACTGAAGGAATCAACTTTGTGCTGCACTTTGAGTCCCTTTAGATCTTGAGATGTGTAGGCATCATTTTTGCTTTGAGCAAACTCCTCCTCAACCAAACTGCTGACTCCAAACTCCTCATCCATCTCCTCCAGAAGTTTTGCTCTCTTCTCTGCCATTTCTTTTTCTTTTGCCAGCTTTCTACTTCTCTCAACCCAAGCAGCTGTGTCATCCAGCCAGTCATCCTCTGCCAGGGTCTTAACTTTACCCAGTTTTTGGTTCAGGATGCGTTTTTCTTTCATAGCTGCAAGCTTCTCTCTCATCTCTTTCTGCTGCTGGATGAGAACAGGGTTGATAGTCTCGGCTACGACCGGTTCTTCTTTGGTCCCGAGCTCCTTCTTGTTCTCATTTAAGTCCAGGGGCTTGAGACCCAGTTTGGCTCTGAGCTTGTTTGTCTCCTCAATGCTGAGAGACGCATCCCCGCTTGCGGACTGAGGCACAATTTCTGCACTGCTTTCCTCATATCCGGGATCAACTTTCTCCTTCTTCACTCGCGGCTCCCCACTGCTCCTTTCACCTTTGCTGCGGCTCTCCCGCCCGCTTCTGTCCCTGGATCTGGAGCGTTTTCGCTTTTCTTTATCTTTATCCCGAGTCCCGTCCCGATCTGAAGCATCTCTCTCTCGGTCCTTGTGGCGATGTTTCTTGTGTTCACGACGGCGCTCTTCTGTGTCCTTATCGCGACTCTTTTCCTTGTGTTTCTTAGACGATCCCATTGTTTAATCTGCAGGTTTTAACTGTTGTACAAACGCGTTTTTGTCAAAAAGAAGAAAAACACAGCGTGTGACACAAAAAAATGTTGCTATTTTCCTTAGCTATCCAGCTCACATTAGCTTCGAAGGCTATGTGGCTAACCGACGACGAAACTCATTCAGTCCGGAGGTAAAAACAAAACTTTTCGAAATATGATATTGTTTAACCAACGATGAGCGAGGATAGTGAAAAGTGTACGGCTAAACTCTTTCTTCGCGTCAGTGTAACCATACAAACAGCACGTTCAGATGAACTACTTCGCACTTCGTCAAACGAACAACGAACGACAAGTACTACTGCTTCCTGCAAGTGCTTTTCCTGTGATTGAAAATCAGATAGAAGCTAATGTACACTGCCACCTGCTGTATGGGAGTATTTATAACGTTATCAGGCCGAGATCACATCAATTTCTTGCTGTGTTGTGTGACAGATTAGATTCATCAAATGGCTTTTACCAGGCTCCGAGGAAATCTGTAGCACCTTTGCTGCAATATATGAAGTCCTACGCAACGAGGTTTCACCCTTTTTCACTTTAAATGGTAACATCATCGCTCAAAATTGTAAGCTAACTTAGCAAGGGCAGTTTTAAATAACATGACAAAAACCAATGTATTGTTGCTTTGTCGCTAGCTAATGTTAATGTTTTTCACGTTAGTCATGACAGGTTGCAAGCCGTAGCTTAGTGTAGTAACTTACATATCTAATTGGCCGCTTGAAGTTTAGCTTTGATAAGGTCAACGCGAGCTGCGATGCTTCTTTGCTTCAACTTTAGTCGAGACATTTAAAGTTAGCTCCGTGGTGGGCAGCTGTTAGCAAACCAGATAGCATCAGTAAACTACACAAACGAGCTCTGATACTTTTCTGATTCGTTAGCGTAATATGTTGTGTTTTTTCTTTGTTTTTGATTATACAAATGAAGCTAATTGTTGGTATGGTGTTCGATCAATAGAGGGTCGAAGTCACGTCAACTAGTGGGTTAACGTTAACGTTAGCTGCTGCAGATTGGGGTTACTGCGTGTTGCCATGGCGATTGTAGAACAGAACTAGGACAGAAATGTTAAAATAGTAACTTGAGAGACAAGCTACATACCGGAGTTACACACTCATATTTTATTGTTTATTCTAACCACAAGTGTTGGACTGGTTATCGCGGCGCTTCGTCACTGGTAAGCTAACATTTACGGATGGCCCAGTGGGGAGCAGTGACAGAAAGCTCGCGCTAACTCGATGTAAGGTGGAGGGACTGTTTCATTGTGTTTTTCCCCGGGAATTCGAGCGGGCCATAAGCTCAAAACCAACGGCAGCCAACGTTTATGGGCTAGTTACAAAACATAGCCAGTAGCTTAAACAATCAGCGTACTAATGTTGTCAAGTTGATTGTGAATGCAGAGTTGACGCTAGCTAAAGTTAACGGTTGTTGGTAAGAAATGACGCATTCGGTGGTCCAATGTAATTTGTTAACGTTAGCCATAACAGTCGCATTATAACACCTGTCTCAGGTATTAACATTAGTGTTAGGAGTTGTAACATTATCATTTTGTACGTTAAAGGTGAGCATTACGTCTTATTAATAGAAAACTACTGCTAATTAAGAACGTTAACCAGCTTCATACCGTTTATTACAATTTAATTTCAAGTTTGCTGTTGATTTCAGGCACTGGCGTTAACTAAGGGTAACGTTAACTTAGTGACGGGTATCAACATTAACTTTAGTTAGTCCTTCATTCTCACTGACTGAACTTTTCATTTTTTTGTGTTTTGTAGTTTAACTTAAATTTGCTTGTTGTTTTCTGGTCCTATGCAAGTTAAAAATCCTTTGTAACATCTTGTGAATCACAGCAATCTATTAGCAAGCAATTTTCCTCGCTATAAAATATGCTTTTTGCCATGATGTTTTCACTGCAGACTTGAGTAACTACATTCTTGTTCAGTGGTTTCTGTCTGGTGATTGGTATGCATTTTGTTGTGAATTCCACCAAGCTATAAGTGGGCAACATGGCAACTGGGGGCACTCCTTTTGATGACAGTGCTGAAGAGCTGCACAGCTGGACTGTAACCAATAGCAGTCTGGATGATAGACTCAACAACATGGTAAGGACTGGTCAGAAAGACACTTTCTTTTGAACCATGGAGGGACTTTTCAGCACTCCCTGCCTTGATAATATAGCAATTTTCTCCTTAATTTTGTAATTCAGCTGCAATGTACTTATTTTTTAAAATATATCTTACTGTCTCCTTACAATCATGACTCATTGATGCCACAGTATGTCTGATATATTTTCTATACACAGTTTACATGTTCCTACAACAGTAATAGTTGAAATGTTTTCTGTTGATCAGGACTGGGGTGTACAGCAGAAGAAAGCTAACCGATCTTCAGAGAAGAACAAGAAGAAGCTGTCTGCTGGGGTGGTTGAGATCCGTCTTACAAATGATATTTCACCAGAGTCCACCCCTGGGGCTGGTCGCAGGAGAGCACGCACTCCTCATTCCTTTCCCCACATCAAATATACCACCCAGATGTCTGTCCCAGACCAAGCTGAGCTGGACAAGCTGCGTCAGAGAATCAATTTTACAGACTTGGATGAGGTAATAGCTGCTGTATTGGACGTTATATCAATATCATGACATAAGACTTAATATTGTTTTTGAGTTTGGATATCATCATATTGTGATATGGCATAAATGTCATCCTTTACATTGTCCTGGCTATAAGTAAACTGAACTGAACTTGAAAGGCTGTTTCAGCTGTTTATATTTGCCTTACATCCACAACACTAAGGACTGCTTGACTGTCTTATTGTGTTAACATTTTGTTAAAGTGACAGAGCTCTGTATTCAAAAAGAATGAGCCCTCAAGTGAAAACATTTATTATTTGTTTACAAATATGTGCATTGAGTGTATTAAAAAATTATAGATATACAGGTACATAGGTCTTCCTGTTTTGTCATCTCCTTTCACTGTCTGTTATGAAATCTCAAGGACATTTAAGTGGTAATTCTCTTTAGCAATAACAAGCCAAGTCATTGCAGTGACGCCCTGATTGGCAGTAGAGGAAGAGTTAGCCAAATATTTGACATAGTTTTGTGTAGAGTTGTGTATGTGTTGTAGACAAAGCTAAGGTTAAAGAGAGTATTCTGTATGAATGTGTAAGGGGCATTATTTTGGTTGGCTAATAAATCATGTTTTCATACTAGTAGCATATTTATTTTATTATTATTTGTGTATTATTTACACCCCTTTTTTTAAAAAAACAGAGAATGCCATTATTTTTGGGTGATTTGAAACAGAAAATGGAGGCTAAACAAAAGCCTGAAGTATCTTAATTTTTTAAAGTAAATATCCAGAACTATGAGTGGGGATTTGTCTAACTTCAGTTTTGTGTCTTATTCAGAGGAGCATCGGCAGTGACTCCCAGGGGCGTGTCACAGCTGCCAACAACCAGCGCCAGTTAGCTGGAGAAAACAAAAAGCCCTACAACTTCCTACCTCTGCATGTAAACACTAACAAAAGCAAGGAGCTGCTCCCTCCCTCCTCCTCTGCCCCAGCCACACCAGCCATCACCAAGGAAACTAAGAAGCAGAGTCCAGGACTCAGGGATACATTATCCCCTTCGGTTCCCTGCAAGGATACACCAAGGCTTAGCCGTGGTGGCACCGAGAGAGGAGCCTCGGCGCATAGAGAATATGGGAGAGGAGTGCCAAGAATAGATAGCAGCCAGGTAACATTCTATTTTGTTGTCACTGTGGTTTAAGTCAGGTCTTTTTCTTGTTATCTTTACTTGATGTCTTAAAGTCAGAGGGTAAGAATGAATAAGTGGAACAATGAGGTGTTGGTCTCAATAACACATAGCTGTCCATCAAGTAACTGCTGAGATATTAAACTGAATTAATGGAAAATGTGTCCTGCTCTTTGAGCTAGAGGAAAAATCAGAGGATCATCAAAGTAATTATAAAACATCCTCTAGGAAACTTGAATATCATACTATCTTTATCATCAAATTTTATAGCTTTTCATCTAACAATTGTCAAGTTTTTTTTCTCAACCTTACTATGGCTCATTGAAACAGAAACAGAATAACTGACAGACAACAATGCCATCACTCGAACAATGCAACCAACGTTGTTATAAGATATAGAAATTTAAGAGTGTAAGAAAAATGGATAACTTCATTAAGTCAAAGGAATTTGATGAGGGTCCATAAAAAGAGGTACAGAGCTTCGATGTATTTCTCATACAGTAGAGCAGAAACCTCTCCTGTGTTATACATCCAAATTGAAATTACAATGATGTGTAAATATCTGTCCTCCGCAACAGCAACAAGTACATTTAATATAAACAAATCCTGTTTCATGTGTATACATGACATTGTCTATGTATTACTGCACTCCAGACTACTCTGTGAAACCAGAACTAGGATGAAAGTGAGAGAGAGCTGGTGCAGCTGAAACCAGCCTGTATTTAGGGCAATTTATAAATATGCCACCCTTAGTGCCCAGTGAGTATTCTGCCCAACCCCCTTTCTGCCCTTATTTCGCCCAGTCTGTGCTGTTGCTACAGATGTTCTTTCACCTCTTCTTACGTCTATCTGTGTCTTCTTTTCATTTACTCTTCCGACACCCATACACCACCCTCCTCTCTTTGTACGGTCTCAGGTGGTGAGCAAACTGGTACAGATCCGGGAGTACATCAGTAAGGCCAGCTCCATGCGGGATGACCTGGTGGAGAAGAATGATGTGCCGGCCAATGTGGAGCGTCTCTCCCATCTCATCGACCACCTCAAGGAGCAGGAGAAATCCTACTTACGATTCCTGCAGAAAATGCTGGTTAGTCCATCATTTGTTCATTCTTGACCTTTTTCAGAATTAATCGATTTATTTTTTGCTTTTTCCTTGCTATACAATTTTAGTGTCAAGTGATCTTTGATGTGTAAAGCCTTTTTTCAAAGCTAATTCATAGTTTAAATAGAAGCATATGCGCTTCTTCCCGGCCTCTTGCCACACATGTATATGTGTATTGGTTGTCTTTTTCAGTGGCCTGAATTACTTGAACAGTCAAGTCATGTTTCTTGTGATGATAAAATTAGGACAGTGTGCTCTGCGCTCTGCTACCTTCCATTGCTGTGAGATTACATTGTTTTACGTTGGGTAAATTTTGCTTTGACTGGAGCTTTTCTATGAAATATATCATGGCATTTGCAAGGATCATTATTTTATTTTATTTTATGCGGACTATTAAATTTTCTGCAGGGGTTTAGTTCCCTATATTCTCACATATTTCAGTAGTTCTTACATGCAAGCATACATATATGTGTGTGTATATGTATTATACATGCACATATATTGAGAATTAAGGGAATATGTTATGTTTTGAATTACTGTCAGCCACGTTTAGCAGAGTTGGTTTTTCTTTTCACAATCTCTATAGACACGGGAGAATGAGGAGGATGATGTGGGGACCTTGGACTCTGCAGTGGGCTCAGGCTCATTGGCTGAAAGCACTTCTCTGAACATTGAAGTCCATTCTTCAGATGCTTCAAATGCAACGGTGTGTATATTTGTGGGTAATTTGCAAAAAGAAAGCCACTTCCTATCCCTGTTAAAGACCTCTGCTCTGTTAAACATATCCATCATCATTAGTATAATGCATAAAGTTTTAATGTCTATAAATTTGGACGTGAAATATAAATTGAGCACTTTGTCCTCTAATTTCTTTCATCAATATATGCCGGTCTTGTTGCTGTTTCAATACCTGACAAGCCTTTTTTAACATTTTCTGCTGATTTGCCACATGGTACTGTTGCTGCTGTGGTAGATTGAGTGTTTGTAATGGTGTGTGGGTGTGAATTTGTAGGGTGGGAGGCCAGAAACGGTGCGAATTGACCAGAAGGAAGAGTTGGAGAATCTGCGTAAGCAACACGAGCTGCTGAAAAAGATGCTGGAGCAGCAAGAGCAGCTCAGGGCCCTGCAGGGCCGACAGGAAGCACTAATGGCCATGCAGGACAGTGCAGAACAGGCAATTGCTGTGATTGAAGACACTGGTGAGATGAACACTAATAAATTTTAAAGGCCCTTTCACTATCCAGAGAGTATCATTAGTTGTTTGTGGAGTTATTGTTTTTTCCAAAAGAAAAATTAGTACATGTTCCTTTACTTGCCAACTGAGAAACATGAGTTACAATTAAGTTGAAATCCTTTTTAATGAATATGAATATTATAACATTATTGAGAAAAAATTAATATATTAATATTTTACATTAATTAATATTAATGCTTTCTACCACTTGAATTCTCATTTAATGATTACCATAAAAGTTCCCAATGTTTAATTCCTCTGACCCTTGCTGTTTTTGATATTAGTTGTTACGGAAACCACAGGCAGTGTTTCAGGCCTGAGCATCACATCAGAACTGAATGATGAGTTGAACGATTTAATCCAGCGGTTTCACAACCAGCTACATGACTCTCAGGTACAGTACTACCTGCGGTTTCTTTTAAAATAATATAAGTATATCATCTAGAAACATTTCCTGCATTGGATTTGCTTTTTTTAATTATTTATTATTAATGAATATTACAGCATTATATATCAAGATATCATTTTAATACTATTTGATAAGAAACTATAATGTGTAATATTGGCATGTCCACTCATTTCATTTGATAAACAATGCAACTTTAAAAGTTTAATTATCAAGAAATTTATCCTACTTGTTTTAATAACGAATTAATTGTTATTAATTTTTTTTTTCGTTATTTCTACCTTGTAGACTAAAGCAGTGCCAGACAACCGGCGTCAGGCAGAAAGCCTTTCCCTCTCCAGAGAGGTGTGCTGGTCTAGGGCTCCCCAGGCTGTTGGTCCACCTCAACACAGGCCTCTTCTTCACTCTGCCTCTGGTCCCCACACTGGCCTAGATATGGGGGCTTCAGCTGCCAGTGCCAAACTCACAAAGCTTCAAGAACTCCAAGACAAAAAACAAACCATGGACAAGATCCTGCAGGAGCTGCATTCACTCAGAGATCAGACACTCAATAACAACTCATGTATGGAGTATTTCCAAAGCCTTTTGTTGCAGTCATTCTGTTTCTTTTTTCCCTTGCAAAATGTAGTTCAACTGCACGTGTACTCCCTCAGGTCGTGGCTTGTCAACACAGTGCAGTCTGAGCATGGGAAGATCTTCAGAGTGTCCATCTGCTCTCTGCTCTAATGGGGCTTCATCTTCCACTTCCTTTCATCCTTCAGTCACCCAGCATCAGGACGGCTCCAATTCCACAGACAAGCTCAGGTACACACAAATAAAACCACTCACACACACACAGCTTCAAGCAGTTGAATAGGGAGGTCAAATGTCAGCAGCAGGCTGTTGATAAGAAAAGGGTGGTATAATATTGGCGGTGTTGTGAAACCTTGCAGTCAAAAATCTACTACACATCCCCTTGGTAACAAGTTTGAGCATTTGCTACAATGTTTGTAAACAAGATGCTCAGCCCCTTTTTAGAATTGCTTTTCTGTAGGCGACTCGTACTTAGTAATTTGATAGAGGAGGGGAATTACGAAGCCATTTTCTTGTGGTGTCACATTACCTTTTTAAATATTAAGCCTGGTGTACGTTTGTATTTCAGTCACACATTTGTTTTTCTGTTTGCTCCCTACAGGAAGCTAAAGGAGGTCCACAAGCGCTTGAATGAGCTGCGGGAATTGGTGCAGTACTATGAGCAGACTTCTGATATGATGGTGGATGCAGTCAATGAGAATGTGAAAGAGGAGGACGATGATGAGGAGGAGGAGGAAGAAGATGAGACTGAGGACGGTTCCATGTTTGAGGCCATGTTTGACTCTGAGCAGGAGAACCGCCATCCTGTAACTAACATCAGGTGTGTTATCTCAATAACTTCACGGTTAAATTGGAATTAAACAATAAATACTACAGTACTTAATATTGAATACAAAAAGGACTGAATTGACTTATCAAGCGCTAACCCATTATACCAGAGCTGCAAGGATTTGTCAATTAATTGATTTGCTCATCAAAAAAATATTTAGTGGGATATATTTTGATAGTCGATTAATCTTTTTGTTTTAGTTATTTTTTCAAGTCAATTTTCAAGAAAAAGATGTCATTCATTTAATGGTGTTGGTTCTCAAATTTTGTTCAGTTTTACAGTTTTATCAGGGACTATGTACGGAATACATTAACCACAAAATTAGTAAAAGATGCTTTGCACTGGACTTAGCTACAAGCTAATTTCTATCTGCAGTCTCTAGGATGGTGAAAAGATATAGTACAACACTCAGCAAAACCTTCTTTCTCCACCACATGTGGACCAACAGTTGACTGATACCCACACTAGTGTATGCAGACACACACTCACACACAAAAAAAACTCCCAAGGTTTGAATGCAAAACAGAATTAAAACATTGCTAAAATATTACAAAAAGTTACCCTAACAAGCTTTCAAACCTGAAATTAATGCTGATGGGCTTGATTAAAATTCAGGAAAAAAATATTGTAATCTTTGCAGGTGCTTAGTTTGTTTAAATAAGTTGCCTCTCCTAGTCATACATTATGTTAGTTCAAAGATTTTGAGTTTTCAGACTGTTACGTAGTCAAAACAAGGTATTTGAAATTATTCCTATGGGCCTGAGGATTTTTTTGTGCTGACTTGGTTAATAAATAAATAAATCAGAAAAAAATAATAAGATGAATCAGTAAGGAAAATAATTGTTTGTTGCACAGAAATACACAGATTCAGCTTGTTTTAAAGTTATCCTTTAACACTGCCAGTGAGAGGAGAAATTTTGTTGTTGCCAGGTTCAAGTTGCAGTATGAAAGTGTTTAATGTTAGGTCACGTGTGTAATTCTACTACTGGCATGGTTATGTATTCATAACAGTCTCTGCACTTCGTGTTTTTAGAAACCCACAGCGTAGTGGAAACTGGACAGACTTGAACAGCCTGACCAACGGGCGCACTGTCAGGAGGAGTGCCACCAACAACAGCAGCGATGGAAGACTCAACACTGAGTGTGAGATCAACAATCGTTCAGCAGCCAACCTCCGCAGCCTCAACATCCCCTCAGCTATAGGTACACACACACTTACACAGATCTATACAAGTAAGAACAAGTAACTACAGTAAGTGGTACTATTGCATTTTAAACCTGAAAGGTAAATAGATGGCATAAAGATTTAATTGCATCAGTAAAAGTGAAAGTAGTGAAACTGTTTAATTTATCCAAATTATTGTAAAAGGGTCTGACATTGCATTTGCTTGCAGCTGCTCTTATTCTGCTATTATGTATTTTTTAGAAAAGGAGGACGAGGTTTCAGGAGTTTGTTATTAAGGGTCTGTGTTCCCTATGAATGCTAAATTTAAAAGAGGCTTGGGACTTATACATCCATAACTTTGGTCTCATTTAGATTGCCAGTACAACAGGGACACCCCCTATAATCAGGTGAAGGATGAGGAAGATGATGAAGATGATCTCAATAACGATGAAGAAGCGCAGGCTGTGGCTCCGGACAGTGAGGCATCAGGGTCAAGTCGAAGAAGCAGTTTGGGGAACGATGAAGGTTTTGTCCAGAAGGTTCATCGGCAGACAGCAAAACAGAAGCTCCGGCAGCTTCAGGAGCTGGTGGCCATGGTTCAGGTGAGGCAGGTGACAGAATAATATTAAAGATTCTACAGTGGGGATGTAGGGGTTACTTTCTGATTGTCAGACCCAAAGGAAAGGTTATAAAAGCCCTCAGATGTAAAATTACTACCCCTTTTTTGTAACAAATACTGGTTTAAAGGTTTTGTCATTTGTAAAGGTTTTGTCATTGAGCCTAATATGCTGCATCTTGTTTTGCCACTTATTTTTGAAAACAGAAAAAAAACCTAAAACAAATAAGCTTTTGACTGCAAGAAAATGTGCTAAAATAATCTTTAACAGCAGTAAAGTGTTTGATTTTTTTTAACAGCTGAGGTGGTGTTTGCGTCTTGAGATTACTGAATCCTATTACTGAAAAGCTTACTCTATCTTAAGCTTAACACTTTGTAAATTGTGTGTTGCTGTTTGAATCCAGAGTGATGACACAGATGGCACAACTGCCAATGAGGATGAAGTTTTACACAAACAGCCCAATAACACCAGAGCTACTGTGGGTGGGTCAGTAGGGAGCAGACCTAAACAGAATCCCAGAGAACTCAGTCTGTCCAGCAAGGCCAGGTACAGTACATAATAAATAATGGGCATGATGCCTTTTTAGCCAGTGTGTGGACTTTGATTAATCTGCATTGCATTAACACCATTCTGGACACAGGGAAAAGCTGTATGAGGAGAAGTTGCGTCAGCAGAAGCAGGAGCTAAAACAGCTCCATGAAGAGCGTCAGAGGCTCATTGAAATCCAAGGCAAAATCCAGGACCTGCAGTGGGCTTGCCCTGACCTACAGGTAGTTAACCACATGAATGCTCAGAATCTGATAATCAGAGTGCTGAAAAACATGCTACATAAACATACTACATAACTGGAACACCTATTAGTAAAGAACGTCATAAACTACAACTCTAAGGTTTTTACTAAAACATTTTGAGAATACAAAAGTTATGGCTTGCTATATCCAATAAACTGGCAGCTTTGTATTTAAAAACGTAATCCTTTTAACTCTGTGATCTCCCTTTTAGTCATCTGTGTCCAGCACAGCGAGTCAGCAAGGTCTGCTGCGAAAAGTTCCAGTCACAGTTTCCACTCCAGCCACTGTCCAGTCTTCCTCTGCTTGTGGACCCAAAACTAATTCAGCTGTGCTCAAACCCACTGCTCCAGAAGCAGCTACATCTTCAGTAACTGACAATGAGGTAAAAGACTCAGACAGACTTTTTACAAACAAAGACCCGTGGCTACTGCCAGTGTCGCCATGCTTATTGTTTATCTTGCAAATCCAAAAACGAGCTCACTTCTTGTCTGAGTGCTCTGGCTTGCCTGATGGCTGTTTCCTCTAGTAACATGTAGTACTTGGTCAAATAGTATAGTAGTAGGATGCAACTAGATTATTTTCACAACAAGGCCAGCTGTCTACATGAATAAAAAAAGCAAGTATATCTCTGCCTTTACAATTAAACTCTCCCCTCTGTTTTTGTCAGCAGCTTTGGTCAGAGATGCGTCGCCACCAGATTTTGCGTGAAGAACTGCGGCAGCGCAGGAAGCATTTAGAGTCCTTGATGGCTGAACATCAGAGACGTAGCGGTCTCATTGACTCGCCTCAGCGGATTGACGACCAAGAGGGACTTGCTACACCCTCACAGCCTGTCAGTAGGGATGAACGGTAGGAGAAATACCGCTCTAGCAGCCTGTCTTACCACGGTTGATGATGGAAGTCAGCTATTACTTATTGTACATATTTTATAAGTGAAATAGAAGATTCTTGCTGGTGAGCTGCAGAACCCACACAGCAGCCATATTGTACAATGTGAGCTCTTCTGCTTTACATATTATAAGAGCTGTTATGATTGTCTGGCAGTTATTTTCTTCAAGTAGAAGAAAGGATTAAAACTAATGGTTATTCCATTGACAGAGATATTAAGTACTTTTGCTAATGTGTTGTTAGGACAATGGCCACATGGGGTTCCACTCCCTGTCATCTTGATGATGTTGATGATGATGATGAGGATGAATATCACTCGGAGGTGGGTGCAGATGAGGAAGATGAACAGGAGGAATGTCCAGAGAGCAGCTCTGATGATGACATCCACATCTACTCATCCAGCAGGAACCAGTGTTCCTACAGTAATAGGAAGAATCAAGGAAGGTCAGACAGAGTGGAAGCATTATTATTTGTATTTGATTTGTATTGTGCTGAAATCTATAACCAGTTTTTTAAAATAATATAATCATTTTTCATGTCTTCAGCAACCTGAAACCTCCAGCGGCGTTCTCAGGTGAAAGTTGCAGGAACTCATCTGTTCATAACAAGACTAAGGCCAAGCAGCAGCAGCAGCAACAGTCCAGAAGTTTAAACCAGTCTGCAAGCCAGCATGGAGGTACACGACGGCAAGAGAACCTGCGCTGGGCCTCTGAGCTCTCCTTTGCTGAGGGCTCATGTCACTGGCAGGAGCAGGTCAGCCAGCTGCAGAGACAGCTGGACTTTAGCACCAGCATGTGTCAGACACTCCTGCAGGACCAGCAGGTTGGTGCATCAAACAAATACATGCAAATGTACTGCAGGCTTAATTTGATGTCATAGTTCAATTGTTAAAGCAGTCACTTTTCTCTACTCTTAATTTCTGTGTAGTCTTTTTTACGGTGTCTGTTTGATTTTCTTTTTAAACATCACTTCAAATTTATTATTGAAGTACCGTTTTTTTCTGTAACCTTCTTCCACAGACACTCTCCTATATGTTACAAACACTGCTGACAGGACAGTACAGCATGTTGCCCAACAACCTGTCCTCACCACAGGTCCACCTGGTCATGCACCAGCTCAACCAGTGCTACACCCAGCTGGCTTGGCAGCAAAACAATGTACAAAGGTGAAAACAGGAGTCACAGAAGTTTGCCACATTTATAAGTAGTTTACTTTCTTCATAAAGAAATTAACATTTTCTCTAATCTGTCATGCCATATTTTTCAGACTAAAGCAGGTCCTGAATGACCTCCTTCTCCAGCAGCAGCAACAGCAGCATCAGCAGACATCGTCCTCAAACGCAGGTTGGCAGACACAGAAGCAGGGCTCATCCCAGGAATCCAGCTCCGGTCCCTCAGCCTCTCCTGGTGTCTTCCTTCCCTTCTCCTCAACCCTGCATCCTTCAGCCAACAACATGTCCACTGTGCCCATGTCCCCATTCCCTCCCAGTATGACTTGCATACTTAGCATCTCTTGAGCTTAATTCACACACAAAACATGTCTAAAATGGAATACATTCAGTACATTAGCAGCTAAAGCAAAACCTCTAAAAGAGGCTCAAAGACGTTTGTATTTTAGATCAGTGAAAGATGGTTTTTGGTTTCTTGTTATGACAAGTGCCAAAAACCCTTCCAGCTATTCTAAAATCAATACCATTTTCTTTTCCTTTAATAGATCATTATATTGACGAAGATGTCGGAAATACCTCTTAGAAACATTAGAAAAACATTAGAAAGCACAGGACATTAAACATAAGAAATTGAAGAAGGTTTTTCTTTATCAAGTTCTTATAAACTACCCTAATAGTTTTTTGTGATTACTTGTATAAGTACTGTTTTCAGTTATTGCTTTAGAATTTGAAGTAAGTGATTTAAAAAATGACTTAGCCAGGAAGAGATGAAAGGCCAAAAGTCCTCTTGTCATGATTTAATAGGGTTTTTTTGGATCATTAACACTTAAACTTTAAAACTAATTACTTTTTTTTCCTTCTTTCACTCTACAGGCTTTAACTTGTATCCACTCTTCCCTGCTTCTGTGGGTGAGTTCCCTCAGGGTGCAACCGGTCATGCAACTCCTGACCACCAGAAGCAGCAGTTAGACCCCAACACTTCCATAAAAACAGAGTACATGAGTTTCCCTCCTCCACTGCAGCGCTCTCCACTTAACACCACTACAGAGAGAGGGTATGTCAGTCATTTTATTTGCCTGAAAAGACATTTGTATTTATTCATTTAGAAATTATTGCTCATGTATTTATATTCCATGTTACCACTTCAGGACGGCTGGTTGGCTGAAAAGCTCCTACACGAACAACACAGTCCAGCATCACCAATCTAACACTGAGCCCCGAGAGTCCCCTTCCTCCTCACCAACTTTTGCCAACTGTCGCTCCCGACCTCAGGAATTTGACACCGCATCACAAGGAAGCTTCAGCAGCATGCCTGATCCTGTCGATCCCACCACCATCACAAAAACTTTTAAGGCCGGGCGCAAAGCCTCAGCACAGGCCAACCTGGCCTCCCGAAGCAAGACACCCAATTCCAAGAGCCGTCGCAAGAGGAGCAAAGGGCACAACAAGAACATTGAAGGTATCAAAAAGCAGTTGAATTCCCTCTGTAATCTGCTGGAATCAAATTAACAAAGACTTAATGAGGATCTCATTGGTGTTGTTGCTTTTTCTTTGGTCATTAATTTTATGATTTTTTGTGCATGCTCTCATCAGGCCATGAGAGTGACAGCGTTAGCAGTACTGCAGCATTTGCCCAGGAGAGGGCACTCCTGTCTCGTCAGAAGGAGCAGAACAAGAGTTTGTTGGATAAGCTGACTCAAGAGAAGCTAGACAGCAAAACTAAGCTTGGGAGCAAACGAAATGACCTCTCCTCTGGTACGGGGCAAGCTTCTTGTAGTAAAAGTTATTCACCCACTTCACTCCTATTGTGTCTGTGTTTTTTTGTTTCTCTGTTAACTTGTAATACCTGCTTTATGCTTATTTTTATATTAATGTTTTCCAATTTTTATAACATCTTGTCCTTCTATTATAATTTACTTCACTCTTTTTTTTTTGCAAATTTCTCATGACCATGTGTTTTGTCTTAATTTTTGGTTCATGTACTTTGTTGTCACTTTAATTTATCTTACTCACAGCCTATGCTTGGAGAACACCCTTCCTCTCTAACAGAATTGCATGCACAGAAGCGCCAGGTAAACTCACAAAATAAAATCCATCATTTAACATCCCATGCATGTTTTATTTTTGGCTTAGCCAAAACCAAACCTTCTAAATTTGAGGGAAGACTTTTTGTTTTTCTTTCCTCCTTTTTTTTTTTTTTAACTCATGGATGAGATCAAAATTATTCACCTGAATGTCATGCTGGCAAATCTTGAATCCGCAGATGCAAGCAGCGACTTCTCACTGTTCGAAGCACTGAGGGAGACCATCTACTCTGAAGTGGCTACCTTGATATCCCAGAATGAGTCCCGTCCTCACTTTCTCATTGAGCTCTTCCACGAGCTGCAGCTTCTTAACACAGACTACTTACGGCAGAGGGCACTGTATTCCCTACAGGTAGGAAGAATAGACTGCTGACTGATAATCTGTGTAAATATGTAACTGCTTTTAGATCTATTATGGATATAACCTTTTTTATGCTTGGCTCAGGTTTAATGATATAAAAGCTGTTTACATGGGCAGAACATGGGCTGTTTTCTTGTCCGGACTCTATCAGAAGGACTGTATGGCACTAAATTAAAGGTTATGTAACTGGTTGAGGATAAGCTTTTGATTCCTCAAACATTTTTCGACATAATTTAGAGCTGCCTTGATCAGTTTTAAACATTCATATCTGAGAGACCAGACCAGAGTCTTTTTTGGGAGAAAAATACGAGGAGGAATTATGCAACTTGAAATGTCAGTCATGAGGCAGACAGAAGGTTTTTAGGACAACCATAGGGTAAAAGTTGGTGGACATGTGGTGTTGATGATCTGAGGAAAAGAAGAAGTAGGAGTAGTTGGAGAAAACAAGAGGTTAAAAGTGAGTAAAACACAGTGCCTTCATTTGTTCTACTTTGGTATAAATTCTAATGAACTGTGACAATCAAAATATTTTTCATCTCGTAATAAGTTATCTATCTTGTTTACATGTTAATACCTAACAATATGTAATTTAGCTTTAGCAGTGATGTTATGTTAACCATGATGTCAGAAAATTTGAATAAAATAAATGTGAATTTAATGGAATTTGAGTCAGAGGCAGGTGGATAGTAGAGAGCTTTAGTGCAACTGTGTGAGAAAGAAACCCTCCTGTAATCTGACTCTGATCTTAGATACAGAGGGAAAGACCTCTGGAGAAATTTCCATGATTACAGTGCAATGTCCCCGTGTTTTTCTGCCAGGAAATAGTGACCAGACACTTGGCAGAGAAGAGTGCAGCTGAAGACCAGTTGCCCCCTCTCGGTACTGTGGCGTGGGCTGCAGGCTCTCAGTCCGAGCTCACACCCAGTGAAAGTCTGGCTACCAGTGATGCAGTAAGAAACACATTATTGCTTCCCAGTGTGGCATTCTCACACATTTCCAATCTTTCTACCAGCCCTGAAGTCTTTTTCTGAATCTTTTTTCAACCTGTCATCCTGCCCCCACTTTTTTTTGTCACTTTTACTTGCTTCCTCTTCTACATTTCAATACATCTTTTATTAGTTTCTTTCTCTGCCTTGTCTCCTTTCATCCTTTCTTGCCTTGTCTCTTTTCATCTGTCCGCGTCTCTCTTCATTCGCTGATTTTTAATTTTCTTCCCCCTATCTTCATTGTCTTTGAATTTAAGTTGACAACAAGACTTCAGAAGCTTGTCTCTTAAAAAATGACCCTCATCTCTCCACAACTCTTTTACCAGATCAGGCATGTGTTCTTTGTTCTGGGCCAAGGTCCCTAGGGTTATGCTAATTTGAAGCCCAGGCTTTTGTCTGTCCATTAATGCCTTTGTTCAAGAATGATGGATGAATAGTCTAATTTACAAGTTAGGTGAAACCACCATCGCTGTTGTTTATAGAATATATAAATATTTATGTGATATATGCCGGAATTTTTATTTTGCATCTTTGAATTCTTCCAGGGAGATGTTAGACTGCCTCATTAACAAAATCTCCACCTTTTCAGGAGGTGGTGGAAAAAAACTTGAGGCTCACACAGGATTCAATGAAGAAGAGGGATGATGCAGAGTCTGTGGACAATGACAGCACCATGTCAACGTCCTCCAACTTGGAACCCTTTGCTAACGATGACCTGGGTATACTTATGCATTTGATTACATTTTTTTTTTCAAGCAAGGGGCTGAAAGGGGGCTTTTAAACAAGGGGCTTGTAAAACTCTAATCTCTCTTGTAAAATCTCTGTGTAAACTTTTCCACATTTGATATGCTCTGCTTATTGCCTTTATACCAAACCTGCCTTTATATCTGTACCAAATAAAGCTGCCCCTTCCCACTTTTCCTAGCAGGACTACATGGGGCTCGTTTTTTAAACCAACCAGTTCACACTTCAGGATCGATACTACATGGCCAAACTAAAGAAAAGTACCTTTGTGTAAGACAGTTTGAGAGTGAAAAAAAAAACCAGACTCAGCTTCAGTAATACAGATTCAGAACGAGACTAGTGTACTTTGTTTGATCCTGCAGCGTAAACCAGGTTACAGATGCCTTAGTATCCATTACAGTCCTCTCTCTCTCTCTCGTGCTTCATTGATTTTGAACTTTTTGGATCCCTTTTTCTCTTTTTTCACTCCCCCGCTCTTCTTTCTTTGCTGCTCTGATAGGCAACACGGTGATTCATTTTGACAAAGCTATGGCCAGGATTAGGGTGTATGAGCGCATGAAGCTTAAAGCTGAGCTTAACCCCTGCAACACCAGCGCTGCAGCTGCAGGTGACTCTGAAGTCTCAAATGCTGAAAATTCTTCTGCTAACCCTGCTGACCAAGTGGAAGGTACCCAAATAAAATCCGGCTGCCTGGGAAAACTATATGCAAAAACCTGGTGCAACATGATAATTGCTTTTACTTTGCCTTGTAGTTTTGCAAAATTTTTGAGTAAAATGATGATAATATGTGTTTTCTGTCAGCAGAAAATGCAGTTGGTGATGTACGCTGCCCTCAGATTGACACCCAGCAGTTGTATCGTCAGATCAAAGCCATCATAAGAGCAGTTATTCCTTTCCTGAAGGTAGGAAAACCAACACAGGAGGCTGCAGAGTTTATTGTCATTTGCCTTATGCAAGGAGTGAATGTACTGGAATTAACAAAATATATATCTCACTTACTTCAACTGAACTTGAAAATTAAAAAGTTTGCTTTTTAATATTTAATTCTTAGAAGAAGTTTTTAAGGCTGAAGTTTAATGACAGTAAGAGATGCACCGCTGCTGATGAGAGAAAAAAGGAGAGTGAAATCACTCTGTGATGTTCATGTTTTTTTTAAATAGGAGAACATGGATGAGGTCTGTTCCCTCCAGCTGCTGACATCTGTGCGACGCATGGTTCTTACTCTTACTCAACAGAATGATGAAAGCAAAGAGTTTGTTCGCTTTTTCCACAGACAGCTGGGTGGCATACTGCAGGTATGACCAGTGCCAATACAAAATTCTTCAAGTTAGTTAACACCTAAAGTTTGGGCAGATGAATGGAGACCAGGGTGCCTGACATTTTCCTTTCGTGTCTTGCTTCAGGACTCACTCAGTAAATATGTGGGCCGCACTCTGAAGGACTGTGGGGAGGACCTTTTGGTGGAAATCTCAGACATCCTGTACAATGAACTCGCCTTTTTTAAGCTCATGCAGGATTTAGACAACAGCAGCAGCAACAGCTTGGGAGCCAAACACAAAAATAAAGAAAGGGCAGAGCAGCCCAGTAAAGCAAAGCACGGTCTCAAGGTTAGCTGTTTTTTTTTTGTTTGCTTTTTTTTAATTCCACTTTGAAACTTTAGTAACATAATGAAAATGTATTTGACAGTTTGACTCTTTGTTTTAATTTATTCATTCCTCTGTTTAGGAAAAAACAACAGATGTTGGTGATAAATCAGTTTCTCCAGCCTACACAGATGAGGACAAGGTCAGTCTCTTCAGTACTGATAATGAAATTAATACCACTTAGTACAGCAGTGAGCTTCGTAATAGTAATGTCTCCTTTTTTTGCATCCAGGACCAAGATGAGGCTGAGCAGATGGCTAATTCCACCCTACAGGATCTTTACCTGCAAACAGAAAGAAAGAACAGCAGGAGCAGTGAAGCTTCAGAGGCCGAAGAGGAAGATGAGGATGAAGGAAATGGGCAAGGAATACCCCTGTCAATTAGTAAGTAAAAAAATGTTAGAAAAGACCCCCCCCTCCCCAAAAGGCAGCCAAAATCCAGTATAATTCAGTATAATTTGAGATTTTACTTTTTTTTAAAATTTGTTTTTACTTTTCTTTCTGTTTTACTTTTGTTAAGAAAACACATTCTGAAATTTGTTGTGACTAACTCTCAGGCAACTTTTCTCCTCCTGTATTTAAAAAAAAACAACTGAAGACTTTGCTCATGTAGTGATCCATCACTGCCAATAAGAAGTTGCCTTTCAGTGTTTTTTAAAATGTCAGATGTACTCTGAGGAACTTTCCACTAATTGCAAAACTTAACCTAATAATTTTGTTTATATCTTGCTGTTGGTTTATGTTTTTCATATAGACACATATATACACCCCCTAATAAACTCGATCTTGTTCTTGTTTGTTGTCTCTCATTCAGGTCTTTCCAAAGCAGAGACTCAGGCTCTGACTAACTATGGCAGTGGAGAGGATGAGAATGAGGAGGAGGAAGTGGAAGAGTTTGAAGCTGGACCTGTTGATGTCCAAACATCCTTGCAGGCCTCTGCGGATGGACAGGTGGAGCAGGAGGTGAGCAGCACATTTAGTCAGAGATAATTTTTCATAAGCGACCATTACTTGAATTATTCAACGCTTTTTACTTTGTCTGACCTGTGTCATTTTTTCAAGCTTCAGGGGATCCAGGAGACTAAATCTGAGCAGAAAAGTTCAGAGAATGACGATGGTGAGACCTTGATATTGTCACTGGAATTTCTCTTCAGACTTAAAAAAATCATAGTGGCTTTTGTCCAACAAAAGTGTTTATTTTTAAAAAACCCTTCACTAGTCCAGTGTTTGATTGCAGTCCTTTTTTTCAGAAATCAACAAGTCTGCTGGGACTGTGGATTCCACAGTAGAGGAGCATGTCATGGTGGAGTGCCTGAGTCCTGAAGGGGAGAGTAAAGTTGGGGCAGCTGCTGCTTCAGAAGGAAGCACGGCAGTCTCTCATGAACAGGATGTCCCTAAGGAGTCAACCTCCACTAGCAGCCCCGACACAGACTCACCTGTCATGATCAATGTAGATGTAAGTTCAAGGCTAAAGATGCTCATTTTAATTAAAGAAATTCTCAGGATATTTGTGTTTACCCAAGTGGTTCCAGTAGTTTTCTCTAGAATAAAAACATTATTACTCACCTGGATATGCATCACTTTCTTGATGCTGTTGTGTGCTGATTTGTTAATATTATTGATGCAGGAGGTGGGCTCAGGTAACACCAGTCAGAAGTCTGACGAGGAAGACTTTGTGAAGGTGGATGACTTGCCACTGCAGCTTACAGTCATGTGTGAGGTGTGTAGCAGCTAACATGTTAAAAACTAATTAGATGTTAATATTTACTACTATCAAAAAGGGAAATCAGTGTGTAGAGTCCCTGTAGAAACACCTTTTTCTGATGATCTACCGTGTGCTCTAACATCAGGAGGAACTGCAGAAAAGAATAGTGGAGGAGCAGCAGAATAACAACCTGTCTGTAGAAATCCTCAATGGGAACACTGAATCATTAACTGGGCTGGTGGGAAATGCACATGCACTGAAGGAACCAGGTATGGATTCCAGTAAGTGTCACTTTATATTATTGATCTGTCTGTGTAGACATCAAACACCATACAAACTGCCATTTTTTTCTGTACATGAACCCAAAGTCCTGCCCTCTTAGAGTAACTAACGTGCTTTCTTTTTTCTTTTGCAGATTCTGTTGGTGCCCAGAGTGTGTAAAATTTGTACCAACGTCTCAATCTACTGTTTTAATTTTTTTAACACTACACATACATTCTCAATTGGTTCTGGATGTGTGATTGTTGATTCTTTATCTGCTAGTTTAAAGGAGCAAAATGCTCATAATATTGGTCACAAGTTTAGCTGTTACTCTGACAACACAACGGATAAAACTAAGCATCTGCACATGATCAACACTTAGTTCTATTTTGTTCCTGAATGTTAAATGTGATTTATTGGTAATCTCAGAAGAGGTTTCCTCTATGCTGCTGATTACTGACAATTAAGCTTCTGTTTAAATCTTTATAGTACTGAGACTCCTCTTCAGATCCGCCTTAGTTTATTTCTTGGTTCTGGGATCAGTTTGACATAAGTTGTGATTTTTTTTTATGTTTTATTTGTCTTGGCCTGGCCTTATTGCTGTATAGCTGATCTTTTCTGCACTCGATTCCTAATTATAAAGAGATTACGGTAGGAAGTAAGTTCAGCTGTAGCCTGGCTGATCTAATTGTTTGTTTCTTCAGCTTAAACACCTTTTTTTTCTTTATTTACAGCTCAAAGCTCAGATGTAACTTCAAAATCTCTTGAGACACATCTTTATATACTGTTTTGTTCTGTTACTCATTAATCCTCATTGATTTTCATGTAATTAAAATGTTGACCACAGTAATAAGTTTTAAATAATAAAATGCTGGAACTTTAAAAATGGTTGTGTTGACATTTTGTACATCATGTAGTTATCTAATCATGCAGGCCTTGTTATCGCTGTAGTGTTTGCCTTGTTTATGACGAAAACTCAATCTGATTGGTCTGTAGCATCAAACAAAAGACACTGAAATTATTTTGAACAAAACTTTATCATGTGAATAATTTTTTTCAGGCGTCAACACGGTAACTTGCTTTTCTTTATCCTGATTAAATTATTAAATAAAAACCTTTGGGGTTTCTGGCGGTTGGTTAGACACAAAATAAGACACCTTAAATTATAGTTGATAGTTTATTGTCATTACAACAGTGTCATTACAACAGCATTGCAACGAGATTACATTCAGTTACATCCCGTCCAAGAAAACATAAGACAGTGACACATAACGGGGAGGACAGGAGGGGGAGAACTACGGGTCGTCACATTACTGCACCCCGATCTCTTTGTTCTCTGAGAAATTGAGGTGACCATTCCAAACTGTCAACTGTCATTTTTTAGATAAAAGTATTTGTTGATGCTTGAGAAAATAAATTCAGTTGCTAATAAAAACGTTTTTTTTTTAGCAGCTTTAAATTTAGATTAATAAAACATGTCAAAAATAAGCATCGTACATAGTACAAATTACAGAGACACAATTAGGACATTTCATTTAGGAATCCTTTTATTAATGTGCTTTAAACATAAAGGAAGTAGTCGTTATCAGCTATGAGGTACATTTAACAGTATCAGAGCATGAAGTGAAACTTAACCGTCAACAGTCTGAGTTAGGGTCACAAAAGGACATATTAAACAAAAAAACTAAAGCCGGCCCACAGTGTGGAGGCACAACATGGTGAGTGTGCAGGGTCAAAAAAATCACACAAATTTAAACAATAATTTACACTAACTGACTTATGCATGAGCATTCATCCAGGGGCCCCTAAGCCTGTGCTGAACTACATTTGGATTTATTTTTTTAATGATATTAAATTTCAGTGGAAATATCAGAGGCAAAACACACAAGTTTGAATCAGTTTTGTATTGATGTCCCTTATAACAAAAAAAATATTTAATATTGTAAAAGCTTTTAGTATTTCTGGAAAACAAACATCAAAATGGCTTTGCCGACAAGACAAACTTTGGTTCAGGTGATTTGTCACGGTGTAAACGCTTTACCGAACAACCTCTAGTTTTGTTCGAAAGATCAGCTGAGCTGTTTACCATCACTGTTTCTCCACAGACTGAATTCACAAACTGATCGGGGTTCAGTGGTTGGTGCGTCACCAGGGCATGCAGGGGTTTGGACAGTCGCGGATGTACGACTCCAGTGTTCCCTTAGACACTTGCATCAGTGCTGTGTATGTAGTCAGCTATGAAAGAAGACAGTGAGACAAGGTTATTTATGCTAAAATTTGAATTCACACATACAAAAGTCATTCAAACACTCACCTTGTTTAGCACTGGTTTGGTTGAGAGCACATCATACATGGTCTTCAGGGAAATGTTCTGCAAAGAAGTGACAGGTCAGATGTATCTTATCACTTTGATAAAACAAAGATGTAACGTGTCAGACCTAAAAATCACATGACTGAACTACATCTGCAGACATTCACAGAAACAGAAACTTGTCCACTTCTGTACAGGAACTGGGTGTCATCAGCACTCACATTCTGTGCTGTCTGTTTCATACACTTTATGGCAGGAGTCCTGCGATCATCCAGGAATAAAGGCTCCTTCCAGTGATCGTAGTTTGTCTCCAGGACAAACCACCGGCCCAGCTTCAGGTCAATCCTGAAATACAATAACCGAGTAAAAACCTCGACATGTGACAGGCAGCTGGACAAAGCACCTGATCTGTCAAACAGAGTACAAATCATTTGATCTGAAACCAAAGTGGTCATCAGTTCCTCATTGAGCAAGAGTTGTTTCACAAGAGAAACTGAGTCATTGTGACTTTCCAGCCACTTGCACGAAAGACTAGACATCAATGTTTCACACAAGAAAATCACTGTTGGGAACACCTTAAAATGAGTCAAATACATTTCATTGTAATTTTGGAGGCTATATGGTGTACAAAATTTAATGTAGCCCAAAAAATAGCCACAGAAATTGAACAGTACTTACTCGAAGACATCAATACTGAGCAGTCTGGACCTGGTGATGATGCAGCCCTGGCCTGTCTTGTTTCCTCCAAGGATGAAGTAGGCCGGAGCCAGCATCTTGGTCTGAGCCAGGCGTGTTTTGGCTTCTTCGTAGCTGGTGAGACGGAGAGACAAGGCTCATTGTTGAGACAGAGACATCGTCACTTGACACAAAGAGGCAGCAGTCAGTTTCCTGAACCAAAAAATCTGGGAAAAAATCTGCTTCAACTCTCAGTTTGTTTAAATCTTTCAGTTGCTTCACTTTTATGCGCCACCGCCTTTCATTAAATTACACTTAGGACTACCCTCTTATGTCTTGCAGCTCAACACATTTTAGCTTTTATTATCTCCTGAATTTTTTTCATTCAAATTTAGCGGGTTTTTATCTTCTGTTTATTCTACTCTAAAATCCTGTTTGTGTCCTTTTTATATTGCCTGGAGTTTCTTTTATATCTTTTCCCAATACTGTTTTATGTTAAGTGCTTGAATTGCCTTGTTAAACCGTACTATCCAATTAAACTTGCCTTGAAATTGATTACAGCATTTCGTTTACAGTGTTTTTAATTTTTTCCGGATGTTAAAAAGCACCCTGTGGTGCTCTCATTATAATAATCTAAATCCTAAAGACCTAACAAATATGCTAACAAATTTTCTACCAAATAAAAACATTGTCCAAGCTTTTTGAAACATGTATCTTGTTCATCTTCTCATGGCATTCTCTTTCTCTTCACTGGTGTGCCACAACATTTTACAACGTATCACTGCCAACAGGCAAAGTCATGTATCTAATCAACACAATGTCAACGTGTCCCCATACACGAGTAGCATAGAAACATTACTTTGCAGCAGGGATGGGGAGCTTCCAGCCTCTGACGTTTTATCTGACCTGTGAGGCTGTTTAGACATATGAAAAAATTCTCTAGAAAGCAACTAATTTTTTTCCGTGTTAAAAGTAAATAAGATTAAATACCATAAGTAGACTAACAGGCTGTTGTAATTGGTCCCTGAATGCATCACAAAGAGCTGTTACTTGTCAAAGCTAATATCACATGCATCATGATGGATGTCAAGACAAGAAAAGCAGATTCAGAGCATTTCCTTTCCAACAGAAATGGACAAATTATTACTTTTTGTTGAAGTAGAGGGAAAGCCAGCGTGTCTACGTTTGTTTGAGGGAACATGTTTGCAGTGATGAAAAATACCAATCTCATGCGCCAATATGGCTCAAACATGCCAAACCCTGGAAGTTGCAAGGTCAAATGTTGCAAAATTTTTGGGACCAACGAGCAGCTTTCACAAGAGAGCATCCTGACAGAGAGAGCGTCCTGTAGCCCGGCTCTGAGGCGAGTGAGCTAAAAGCCAAGAGACTAAAACCTCAGTCAGAAGGAGAGTTTGTGAAGAAGTGTCTTATCGATGCTGCAGAACTGCTAGTATTGGAAAAAGTTAAAATTGTTCAAAAGTGTCTGTTGTCTCAATAAAATTGTGGAGGTAAAGGAAAAACCAGTTAGGGAGTTCAGTAAAATCAAATGACTGTTTGATTTGGCCTTCATGATGGAAATCACTAAGTACCTGTCACAGCTGAGCCTCAAGCTCCGAGGTCTCATTCAAATGTGACATAATATGAAGCAAATTTAACAATTCACTTTCAAATAGAACCAAATATTAAAATAAAATAAAGCAAGATAAAAAGTCTGCCATGACATTGGAATATGCTGGTGAGCCCCTAACCCTAACTAAAAAGTGAAACTAGCTAATGTGCCTGACAACCTACAACCCACTGACTGACCCAAACCTGCAGAACCAGCTGCAAGCAACATCAACACCATCACCATCATCACTACCATCTGACATCAGACAGCTTGCCAAGATAATCAGTGCAATCACATTAGAGGTAATGACGGTGCTTTAGAAACTTACATGGAACCTTGGTAGGAATAAAGTTTCCCCACCCCGCAACATTAGGGATCAAAAACTCTACAATGGACCTTTAAATATCGAGGAAATATACCTGTTTGCATTTTCCAGGACGGAGCGAGTGAGAAAGCTCATCCACATCCCATCTCTCTGCCCCAAGATCCACTCCAGGATTCCTGCATGTTGACAGATTAACATGGTATTTAGTCACATGACAGAGACAAGTGAGACTGTGGAACTCGTACTGAGCAAAACAGGAAGTCACTCACCAATGTATCCTCCATCGAGGCTGAAGCGTTCATTCATAGTCAGAGTGAATAAGTGCTGGCAGAGAGAGAAGAAACATCAATTAAAGCTTCTCTAAATAATGTTTTATTATTTATGCTGATTGAATCTCCTGTTTTCATAATAAATGACTTACAGGCTTGATGCCAGTCAGCATGCCAACATATCCAGCAAAGTTCGTAGACTTGAAGACGGTCTGGTTGTTTCTCTTGAAGTCGAGGTTGACCACCAGAGGCTTCAGCTTCTCACTAATAGTCCATGACTTGTTTTTCACATCCCAGCTGTGAAGAGGGACAAGTCCGTCTCATGAGATTTTATTTTGGCAGATCAGAGTCAAGACTGTCAAGTTTAAAAACTGTGATTTTGGTGGTGATTCTTACCCCAGAAATAATCCGAAATCCAGATTTCTACCATGATACAGGTTACCTGTGAGAGTACAAAGACCAAAGACACTTCAGAGCTGTTCAAGTGTCATTTAAAGTTAGTAAATCAATCAGATTCAGGACGATGACCCACCCTTATCATCTTCTGCAACAACTGATGTGCAGACAGTGAACACCTCGTAGAAGATATTGAACAAGACAACTTCACCTAGATTACAAATAAAGACAGAAGTCAGTGGAGAATTCTTCACAACTGTTACTGGATAGAGAGTTTAGAACATTTGTGTTTCTTTACCAAGAGGAACTCCCGAAGCAGCTGCTATTCCTTTGATTTCTTCACCAAAAGGGTCAGGTAGTGTGTTCACCATCAGAGGCTGCAGAACATAATAAAACAGACTGAATTTCATGAAGCACTTCATGACATATAAATACATCTGTTATTCTGAGGAAAGCAGAAAGACAAAAGGACGCTCACCAACGTTAAGTCGACCAGCTCTATCAGCCTCCCGCTGGGCACAAAAGCATTAGCCAAGTCTTTGATTGCCTGAATCATGTTGGCAAGCTTAAAAGAGAGAAATCACGTGTAAAATATACAGGTGATACATGTGTGAGACAATTTAAGTACGGTACATTTGAATATTCTTACATCTGTTTTTTTGTCAGTAATCAGAGCTGTCCATCGCTTGCTGGGCGGTAAGTCGAGGTTCACCGTGTACCAACTGACAGCTCCTCTGAACCTGATTAGGAACGAAAAGCTGTCAAACTAATGAAGCATTATAATGCAAATGATGACATCCTGTTCACAAAATTACTGATTAAACCTAATTTGCATTATTTTTAAATTTTGTAGATATTTATTGCTTCTGTTAAAATGCAGCATCTAATTCTACTATTACCAGTAAATTCTTGTTCAATCTAACGTAAAAACAAATAACATGCAATTACTCTTAATCTTTGATTTTTGGCTAACTTTCAAACAAAATAAGATGTAATTAGAAGGTGTTAGCTTTAACAATTTTACACCTTTTATCAACAATATATGAACTTAGCAACTAAATGATAAATATAAATAATCAAAAAGTTGATTTTCTTTTAAATAAGTGTTGCAGCTCCAGCTTACTGTTGGAAATGACTTTGGCATCATCAGATGATAGAAATGCAAAGGAAAAGCTTAACATTTTGAGAGAAAAGTAATGTTAACAAGTAGAGAAAAGTAATGTTAACAAGTAATCTTTTAATGAAATTTAAAAAATGGCAATCAGCACTTTGCATTGCCTGTTGTCTCACTTTGTTTTTGAAGTAAATGTTCACAGCTAACCTTAGTGAGTTTAGAGGACATCTGGTATTTAGCACTGAACTTTTATGTATTCTGGGGACTTGCACAAGGAAGTTCAATGAAGCTTTAATAAAATCAGTGCTGCAGATGCCAAGACACTCAGTTTTTTGTTCTCATTCATGAGTTATGGTCAAAAAACACAATGTCCTACAGTTCCCCTATAACTCAAGAGTATTGACAAATTGAAAAACCAGGTCGCAACAGGGTCTTTCTGTTAAGTCCTTACTCAGTAAAGAGACTAAATTTTTACATTTCTATCAATCTACCGAGTCAAGAAAGTTCTGTACCCCAGTTAAAATCTTAAAACTGCCTAGTTTGCAAAATGAACAGTCAAAAACTCACACACATGAAGTTTGCTATAAAGTAAAACAACACAAAAGCTGCATATCTTAACATTGAACAAGCAGGTAACTGTGAATATTTAGTAATTTTGTTTGTTTAGTGACTTAATTTACTAATTACCAACATTTCTGGTGGTTGTTTAATGGATTAATCCAGCTGTTCCAGCACTACAGCCAAAGCAAAAATGAGAGCAAAACTCCTGAGTCACAGCAGACATTATAAAACTGTTTGCAGAAGCTGAGCGGTATTCTTTGTGATGTTTGTGTGTTCTTTGTGATTAACTAATTTTAATGTGTCAACCTGCTGCTGTGCCCGATTACTTATTGATAACTTCACGACTCATGCCCAAATACACATTTATTTTCTCTTCAAGGTGAGATTCAGGACTTTTGATTCCTAATATAAATACTTGTCGACAAACCAGGAAGAGTTAGCATATCAACAATGACAAATCAGTTTTTTTCTTTCCAAGCATACACGGCATGTATTAATTACTGCTTCTCATTGTGAATGTTAAGGTTTACGAGGAGTAAGTGAATGTAGCAAAGTGCAGTTATGGAGCACGAGCGTTGCAAAACACGCCAGTGACTTACATATCAAACTATCTACACAAAGATTGCTGTAGTTGTTAATTTTAACAAAATGTTTTTTCTTATGGACCGCTGTTACTTACGTGGGACCGTTTGGGGGATACATATCGGACCGACAGTCTTCTGTATACTGTAAATAAATACATTAATACAATTCAGCACAGTTAGACAACACACTTGGTTTTTGTCAAAATATTCAGTTGAATGATGATTGCAAATGGCATGTCGCTTACCGGGGGTATAAACTGTGTCGATACGACGGACAATAAAGCCGCTAAAATCAGAAAAACGCAGTGACCCATTTTAGAAAGATTTTATCGGCACAATTTGTCCTGCGTCGTGTTTTTAAAATGAAGTTTATTACGGAAGCAGCCAGTATTTTTCTCGTGACAGTTTCCTCATTATAATGCACGAGAGGGGAACCAGGAAGTTTTCAAAAGCACTTAATTCTTATTTTATACAAATAAGCGCGAAATTTTTCCAAGACATTGAAAAAACTCACACGGTTAAGTTATTTAGTTTGTCTTAAAAGCTGGAGCCGGGAGCTGAAGGACAAAGTTAACAATGCAGTGCTACAAAACACCCCCTCAAATAGAGGACCAATGGTTGATACCACACGGAAGTAAAGAAAAATAAAATGACTAACGAGTCACATGGTCGAGTGCACTCATTTTCCTTGTCAACTGCTGCTTGTTTGTAAATATATTTCAGAGGAACAATGTGGAATTAATTTTTATATATATAGAAAGTTGCCTCTTCTTTTTTTTTCATATCCCCTAAAGCTTTACACAGGCATTGGAGAGTCACAGGATTGGACGACTGGACTAAACCATAATCTGTAAATACAGCACAGTATAAACAATCTAATGTATATAAGGTCAGTCATTGAGGGCCTTTTTTATGCAGACAAGTGCCAGCTTTTTATCCTTGTTAGTTGTTTTCTGATAGACCTTCTGCGTTACATTAAGACTTTAGTAAGACTTTGAATTGTTCTGTTTACATTGTTGTACTCTTGTTTCTTTCTTATGTAAATAATTTGAGTACCTCTCTCGAAACTGATACAAGCTTACATACATGCTAATTTAAATGTGCATTAGGCAAGCATTTTAATATCATTTTCATCATCAATCAGTTGATTAAATTAAATATTAATTAAATATTTCAATCATGCACATGAAAAAGTAGGAAAGCAGCAAAAATGGCAATGCAAAATCTCAAGCTGTTTGTCTTGTCCATCAACAGCTCAAAATGCAAAGATATTTAGTTTACCATTAGACAAAAAGAAGCAGCAAACCTCACAACATGTACTTTTGGTCACAAAATATATAAGAAGTATGGAATATAAGATAATTACTTTTTGCAGGTGACATTTATCTTCATTACATACGTTATGGCCAACATCAAAAAAAATACTGTCAAATGATTAGAGTCACAGTCAGTCAGTAAGTAAGTAAGTGTAAACAATACATTGACCCCCCAACAAAGGTTAAAGGTCACTTTTAGCAGCTGTTTGCATAAGCAATACCAACCTACATATAGTTTATATAGCACTTTCCTCACCAATCCATTACTGTATACTACTGTGAAACTATGGTACCACAACTATGATTAAGCGATCCCAATAACAAAGGACATCATGTAACGCAAAGGTTCAACAAAAAGCTGCTATACAACAAAGTGAAGGAATAGTTAATTATTTAAACAAATGGGTCACCTTATATATGATAGTCACAATTAACAATCAAGATGAATGCAAAAAATACACAAAGACCAACAAATCTGACTTGGCCATCTCATTTTATTCAAAATATAAAACAACAACAAAGAAAAGTACATCAAATGTCAGATCAAAAGGCCAAATCTATAAAATCAAGACATTTACATAGAAATGGCGGTAATATATAAAGTTGAGTCTTCACTTGCAGTATCTGTCTGCTTTCATTTTGCTTCTCCTGCAATAAGAAAAATATTATATCACATTCAGTGTTACAGTATGTCTGTGTGATAAATTTATTGATGATTAAATTACAATATGATAATATTACTCTAATTAAGTGACTATATTTGATGTTTTTGTCTGGACTAATAAAACTCTAGTACAATAACATGTATATCTGCAGATGTTTTTTATTCAACAATATAGTTTGAATTATAGTTAATTTTACTCAACATGTTAGATGTAACAAACATTAGAAACAAAAGCTAATATATAAGGTATAATGATCAACCCCTTTTAACCTTTTTTATGAGCTTACAGTGCAGAAAATAAAAGTCCTATATGCAACTCTATGATTCACACATTGTAGAAGGGGGTTTACAGTTTGTTTGGATCTAATACTTAAAAAATTGAACTCAATTATTAGTCTCTCGTTTGCCCTTTTATTTCACTGTAACCATAATGAGAGTCTTTGATATACTTTAAATTTAGATCAAATTTAAGTGAAGGCTGTGAGTAAAGAGAGCGCTTGTTTGATTTTACCTGCAAGTATAAATGCCCTTTATACATAAAAGGAATATTTAGGAGAGACTGTTAAAATAAAAAAGGTGAGTAAGAGTTTGAGCTTAAATATCTAATGAGCTTATTTTCACACCTGTCAAGCAGAGCTTCATGGAACTTCCCGTCTATTCTGGCTTTCTTTAGATTGGAGGTGTCCTCCTCGTTGACTCTGAGCCGCCGATCCTGAAAACTCTGAAACTTCTTGCTGTAAAACACACAGTGGCATTAATAAGTATTTACAAAAGGATGTGAAAAGGCAAATGATTCAGCACTCCTTCCAGACACACATAAACACAGACCTAAAATCACCCCTTAAAATTACTGACACTTTTAAAACTATCCTCATTTCAGAAGTGACAACAAGGCTCTAAGAAGCTTAATATTAAAAAAAATCTACACAGATAATGAGGCCAAGAATGAACGAAAGCGCAGAATCTGAATGTTTTAAGTGGCAGCTAAATACCAATTATTTTAATGGGTAAGCTGGCTGCTACATATACTGTATGTCAACATATACTGTGCTATTATTCAAATATTCAACTCAAAGTTTTGAATTTACAGGGGCGGAATTTAAATCTCATTAATCAAGATTTCAGCATAAATTAGTACATGTATCTTTATGGGCTCTAGAAGAAATCTAACAGGGTACCACTGCACTGTGTGATATGCTGTGAGGACTTTAACCTCCTCCTCCTCCTATCAGCGCATAAATGTGCATGGGAGAGCTATACATAATCTCTTACTTTAATGTAAGCAATCTCAACTCTATGTTCAAATATCTACCAAAACAGTGCTATAAACACATCTGAGGCAACTAGTCAGAAACTTCTTTGATACTTAGTTTCTCTGTGCTCCGCCAGTGTTTTACGTTTCCCTAGCTGCACTCCATCCTGAAAGGCATTTTAGACGCTAAACACTACATCAAGACACAGGCTCAAGGGCAGCCATTATCAACATGTCAACATGATGAGTCCATTTCCCCAGCATTCATCTAAAACAAATAATAGAGTCGGAACACAAGCCAAAGCATGCCAAGCACAAAAAACGGCTTCAGACATATTGCCTGGATCTTAATAGGCCGCCGACAGGTCGTATATAAAACACTTGCAGCATTGAAGCTGAAATGTAGTGTTGCCTGCTTTCTCATCCCACACAACAGCAGACCATCAATTGCATCTTTAAGGCACAAGACTGATGAGGCGAGAGCTTAAAGCCGTGATCTCACACTCAGGGATGTGATTTTGTTGTCAAAATCTTGTCGGGCCAGACATTCTGAGGATAATGGGAAGGAAATCATGGTTTTTCACTTCAATCAGAATAAAGTGTTTCAGCACTTATTTCAGAGGAGGCTGAGAGGTGTACTGCTTGTACCGTAAAATGTCAAGCTGATGTGATACTCAAGTATAAATAATTATTGCTACAATGTGACAAAAGTTTAAAGACAAACACCACTTAAAATCACTTCAAACTCCTAAGACAGGGCACGACAGGACAGCAATGACATACAGCATTTGTCTTAAAACACACATACACACACAAATCCTAAACAATCCAATTAAGATAATCTTTTTTACACGTGTGTTAGTTTATAGTATATGTATCTTTGATATTGTGTCTTACAGCATGGTCATAAAGTGTGTATATGTGTTAACTGAAGAGCAGCCATGAAGTCTTTTGTTTTATGGAAATGCATCTGGTGGCAATTTATTGCATATGACAAATAATTTCTTAAACGAAAGCCTAAGGATTCACACTATGGTTTAATTGTTATTGAAACTATGTCTGTTACACTTGTGCATATTAAATGCAACATAAATAGTCTGCTGTGTCTGGCCAAAAATCGCACACAGTAAATATGAAAATTATACACAGAAAGAAGCCAGCACAGGTTTCCTTCATTTGTTATCGATTGGGCTGCTTGTGCATAAAGAGAAGCTGAAGTGGAGTGAGGATACTTACACATAATTGACCTCACAAGACTTCACATTGCCCCTGTCCTCTTCAGCAATGTCATCTTTTTGCTTGGCCTCTCGTTCTGCACTTGATCTGATCTGTTCATCATTCAGGGAAAAACAAAACAAAAGAGAGAGAGAAGTTTCACATTGAATATTAATATCCTGAACCTCTTGAAGTGAGGTCACAAACATTTTCCACTTCCATTTTCCCAGTCAGGACCCAATAGACATTGCATGCTCAAAATTAAAAGATTAACATGCAACCTTGAGGAAAAACACAATTTACACATCACCTTCACCATCTCCTCATCCCCTGCTGTCTTGCTCTTGGCTACGATGTCCCCACTGTCACTGTAGGAAATGAAACAGCTATTTGCTGCCAGGAGAGCCATTTTGCCCTGAGGCAGAACAGACAGAAAACAGAGGGGAAGGCAGTAGATTAGACAGAATTGCAGTGGGATTGGTTGTTGTGACAGGCATGAAAGGTTGTCTGATATTTGATGTACAAGAGTCTCAAGGTTGTGCCGGGCAGGTTGTTTATGGGTTCAACAAAGCATCAAGGCAAGCAGTGCGCTACTGTGATAAGGTAGATGCATTCTGCATAATGAATTAGTTTTTTCTGACTGTTATCTCTATTATGGGCTGAACTCCAATCGGACATGAGGCGAGCCATGAAAGGCAGGAGACAAAGTGAAAAAATCAGTCCCCTTTTACATGATGTACAGCTGCAAAAAATGCATATATTTATTTCAAATACTAACTGCTGTGCCTCTGGGTAACTCTGTGAATTAAAATTATTCAGTTTTATAAATACATTTTTATAAGTAGAGTTGTCTTATTGATTATTCTGCAGAATACTGTCTTGAATAGTGAAACAAACGTGGTAAAAGTTGGCTTCCACAAAACTCAAGGGATGTGCCAGATAGAAAAATGAACTTCAATGTCACCTTCTATTTGTGGCCTTATTCATCAGAAATTTAAACCCACATATGCCCCAGGACAAGGAGAAATTAGAGAATATCCACTCACATCCTGAAAAACTGGTTCCCATTGTTCCCTTGAGCCAATGGCGTCAGAGCGTCCCACTACCAAACCCTCAGAGTTGATGCCCAGGTACTTGCCATAGCCAGACTTCAAGGCTATCCTGCAGCAGGACGAAATACCAAATAACAGTACAGGCACAGACAATTCAATACCTCAAAAAGCCAGAGCACTATGATGTTTATGAGGAAAGGCAAAGTGTGTTATTGCTTTGACTTTGACAAGAAAGGTTAAATAATATCAGTAGAGTTAATCTACCATCTACAACTGAAGAAATAGCTTCAGAAAGGGCAGTTCTCCAGAGAGAGAGAGGTTGAAAGGGCCTATGGAAGGTAAAATTATTCTTGTATAGCTACAGACAATAAAAATCCCTTGTAGAAGCCGGGTATTAAATTTGTTGGTGAAGGATTATCAGTGGATGCAAATCCAATGTGCTGTTTGTCTTTGTGTACTCACCTTGAGTCTGACAGCTTGATGGCAGTAAACTGTTCTGGAGGATCAGGCCCTTCATCATCTAAAACACATAAAACAATGTTTACCTATTAAAGATTTTATGGGAGTTAGTGTTGCTTTTTAAATGGCTTTATATTGGTCCATGTACAAAATTATTCTTCCTCTTTCATTTTCCTTTGTGTTCACATGTTTTATTTATGAGGTTCCTCTCTGGTTGTGTTACAAATAAAAAATTTTGCAGCAGGTTGAGAAACCAAGTTCAAATGTCATATAATAAAAGATGTTTGACCTAATTTGGGAAACTGAGATATATACAGTTATAGTTTAGTCATAAAAAACTTTTGTCACAAAAAATACATAATTTAACATTTAAGTGTTGTATAAAAAATAATGCACCTTTATTAAAATGTGCATAATTTCTTCCCGCACCAAGTTCCTTGAGACCGGTTTCCTGTTTTACTTATGCATTCTTGTATTTAATAATTCAAACCCTCTGGCTAGGTAATGCTGATCTGGGTCCAGTTCAACAGCTTTGAGACACTGAGAATAAGATATGGAAGGAGCTATTGTGTTGTGTTTAAGTGCGTTTTTTTATACTGAGGTCTCCTGGATTTCTTATGACTTCATAAAGCTGATGTGCTTGTGATTAGGTCACTATCTGACCCTTACAATAAATTAAACTTTTGCATAAATAGCAGTGTGCACTCAGTGTTTGGGTCAGAGTAGAGCAGAGCCCACAAGGCGTTAACGAAGAAAGTATTTCTAAAATAGGGATAATATGTGACGTAGGATGCCTTTCAAATGACTAATTATCACTGAAATGTGTCAGGCAGGGACCCCCAGAGTGACAGTGACCCACAGAGAAGAGAGCATTTGCATGTTTTCTCTAACCTGTAGATGGATGTGTAATATTTTTTTCTGTATTGTAAAACACTTAATTGTACAGTGTTGTGCTGGTGCAGAATATTCAGTCAAAAAGGGAAGGATCTTTAATCTCTATCTCTATACTGCTAGCTTGCGTCCTCTTTCATCCCCTCCAAATGAGCTTATGTACACGCCAAGGAAGAGGACCCACTAAAGGAAATCGGATGTTTCAATCCCCGAGTCATTTTTACTGGTTCTCACGAAACGTGGGCTGAATTAATTGTTAGTAGTGTCTCGTACCGGGAAGACTGTTTCAACAAGCACAACTCCCTCAGAAGTGCCTGAAGGCAGAAGTGAGTGAAAACTCAAAGTTAGCTCTGTCCTTACCCTCAATTCAACCCCTGTTCAGTTCTTTCAGTCTGGTGTCTGGATTTACTACTTAAATACTAACTTCTTTGTAGACTAAAGGCAAAACCCACCTTTATCCCCACAATGCCTGGAGCCAACAGTAAACGTTACCTTAAAATTAAGTTTTAAGTTCTTCAAGTTTTCAACTGTGGGACAAAATACAGCTGTAGATAGGCTTTTCATTTTAAAACAACTCATATCTTACATGAGGCTGTTTTTCCATTATAATTCTACCTTTGAATTTATCCCACCTAAAGCCCCACTTTTTTTCTGTTCTACAAATGTATGGACATCCTCCTGGGTATGGCTGGGAGATACCGATCAATATATTCATTAATACTTGATTTGACTGGATCTGCGGCATCAGGAGTCATTAATAACACCACAAACTTTACGTTTTGGAAAGTTATTAAAAAC
>JAPZDV010000020.1:4735051-4756236 GCA_029814665.1 Acanthurus lineatus
GTGTTTCACCAGGCTCAGGTTCTGCTTCAGGTTCCTCACCAAAACCTTTGCTTATCACACACACACACACACACACATATATATATATATATATGTATATATATATAATAACTTTTTAAACTTGCTGCTTCTAGAAACAATTAGTGTCACTATGAAAAAACACAAAATATAAACCAACTACACATGAAATAGCTTTCAATATAACAAAATGGGCTTTTAAGTTTCTTCATGTTAAGTTATTCGTAATTAGAGCCCCAATACTACTGACACCCTAAATCATCAAACCAATATGACTCCACAGGAAAACATATATTCTGACAAGTAATGAAAACTAGTCTCTATTTATACCTCCTGTCATCAGTATATTTATTGCTTCACCGATACAGCACAATATCAGCGGTAATGCATCTACTATCTTAAAGACAAACCTGATGGAGGGACTAGAAATTCTCCTCACAACATGTGGGATGACGCAAATTATGCAAATAATCAAACAGTACGACACCTCTGACAGTCTGAATGTTAGATCTGTCAGCTGGTGAAGGATGAGTTAATTCAGGAACACTCCTATGTCCTTTGTGTCTTTCATGTCCTTGTTAAAGTGCCTTTTGTCTAACAAGTCTGCCTGCTCCATTAGCTGCCTTTCAACTGTGAAAAAGCACATTTATCATCCTTTGTACAGTATACACTGTTCAAAACCAACAAAAGGGCACACAAAGAACCGACTCCTCCATCTTCTCCTTGATTGTTTTTGTCTCTAAAATGGCTTCACAAACCATAAAAAAAGGGCAAATTCATCTTTTGTTGGAGGTTAATCATTTTGAGCCATGGGGTCGTTAAAGCCTGTTAGTTTGACCCTCCACCACTGAATTTTTATTATTTTCCAAATGATACTCTGTCTTTGAGGCCAGTGTCTATACTTGATGGTTTAGAAAAGCCTCCATTTTTTACATTAACACAAAACAAAGGGACATATAGGATCATGTGGTGGTTGTGCCTACAAGCCTGCATGATCACAACAAATCAGGGGTATTTTAATAACTGCACAGAACATAAGCCCGTCTTCTGATGACAAAACTGGAGGCAGGCTTTACCTAGCTGACCCTTATATGCACTGAAATGCACTTATATCTACAGTGGAACCTCTCTACACAGAAACTATAATTTCACTTGAATCTTGTAAAAGGTTATTGCAGCAATTTATTCTTTGCTCTTCCATCAAAGTAAGGGACTTGAAGACAGATTCCACCAAGGTTGTCCATTATTACTCACTCTGTTAATAATTTTAAGGTGCAGTTACAGGAAGGAGAATATTCAACTTGGGAACCTCGAAATTACTTCACTGTTCTTTGCAGATGATGTGGTTCTCTTTGCTTCATCAGTCCGTGACCTCACTTTGGAGAGTTTTTGGTCAAATTCCAAATAGTTAGGATGAAAGTTGGCCACTCAAAATCTGTTGCCATGTTTCTTTGTTGGAAAACAGTTACTCCCTGGAGGTTGGGAGAGAATTGCTGTCCCACGCAAAGGCATTCAAGTATCTTATGGTCTCATTCACAAGTGTCGGTAAAATGGGCCGTGAGATCTACGGGTGTATTGGTGCGGTGTGAACAGTAATTGACCATGGGAGCTGATCTGGAAGGCAAAGCTTTCGATTTAACAGTTGATCTGCGTTCCAAATGACTGCGTTGGTGTTAAAATGAGAGACTTCATAGAAACAACAACATAGAGAAGATATAGGAGCAATTAACACCCTCTTCGCACCTTTTCTAATTCTTTCTCTCTTAGACCTGTTCATTGTGCCACTTCATCTGCTATCCTGTGTCTCTTTCGGCTGTTTTTCCATTTCATCCATCTCTGAAGAAACTTTGACTTATGAAGTCACTTCTGTCACCCCCGCCCCCTGACCCCCCTCCTGTCCTACATCTGTCACATATAATCCTCCAGTGGGGATTTAGGTGATAGAAGGTTAAGTTGCTGACAGTGTGGAGCAGGTGTTTTCATAAGTGGCAGCATGCTGTTACATTGCACTATGGTCCCCCTTTCACTTTGTCAATGTCATCGCTCCTTCACGATGTGCTTCCTCTGCTTTCACGGTGTGTGTTTGTACAGACTGCCGAAGTTTATGATGTGGACGTCATCTGAGGGAGAGAGACAGATGAAGATGGATCAAGTAGCTCTGTTCCCTCGGGTTACATAGTTAAAATGGTGTAATGATGTAATTTCCTGAGAGTGACACCGGGGAGAGAGTGAGATGTTGGACAGGTGAGGAATTTCAATGTATGGCCTATTTAAGAAATTCACTGTATGCAATGTGGAGTTATTTTACTCTGTAATTCACCTAATTTAATGACATTATTGAGGAAAGATGTGCAATAATTCTCAGCACATGAAGGCCCATGTATGAGCTTAATTAATGACAGTTGTTAACTCATATTTATCATCAGTTAATGGAAGTTTTTTTAATAATAACATGAAGGTTTCTGTAATATATTAAAGTTACACTTGAATAAAATTACCTGTCCAACAGTAATTATGTGATGGAATATTACATCTCATTTTGTGATTGAACACGGGAGGAAGACTCTTTGGAAAATAAAGTGCCAAGCTTGCATATTTATTCTTGTATTATTAAATGAAGGCCGCAAAAAAACATTTATTACAAAAGACACACAAGTGAGGAGATTAACTTGAGAAGTGCAAGGAGAGCTATTTATCCTCAGATGAATAGAGTGCCTGCCTTAATACGTTTCATGGTGGACTGGACTACGGTATTACTTGACTTCATGGAGCTCTGGGTCTGGAAATTGACTACAGACTACAGTCATTTGGAGGTCTTATGGCAATTTCGCTGCAGGTTATGGAAGAGAGGAGTTCAGCGAATGGATAAACACCTGTGACATTTCCTTTCAGCACTATGTTCAAGGTAACGTACCCTTTTTCTCACCTCTCTTGCTATATTTTAAATGCCTCCTCTCAGGAAAAATCACTCTGTCCCAGCATGCTTCATTTTGTTTTTGACACTAGCTTGTTTTAAAATGTAGATATTGACTTCCTGATATAATTAAATCACTGATATTGCAATACATACATCTGGGGTGAATCCATTTACTTTTACATTTCTCTGCCATAAATGCTGAATACCACTAAATAATGCAGAGTTTAGTGTGAGTGTGTTAAAATGAGAAACATGTACTTTCCTGTGTTTTCTCTGTTAAGATGAAAGTGAACTTGAAGAAGTCCAGAAACAGAAAGAGTCATGCTATCAATGACCTCTTTCGAACATATGTTACTCATCAAGGTTATAGAGGAAATAAAAGATGTTGAAAACTTTTACAGCCTTTTACAGCCTGCTGCCCTTGAGGACTGTGTTCAGTGCCAGGTTTTATAAAAAGTACACAGGCTTCTGTCTAATTATAAACTTTCTGAAACTAGTAATTTTGTGAGCCACTGAAAATAAACTTCTTTTGGTAAAATTTTTCCTTACATCTTGAAATAACATTGCAGGATTGTTGCAGGCGTGTATATTTCAAGGTCCAAAATGATGACCTGCATACATCTCCTTCTCTGTCTCTCTCGCTGTCTCATTGACAATTGCTGTGGTTTTTTGCTCTGAACTGTTAGTGATTGCTGTCTGTGGCTCTGCTCCGTTTGCTTACGCAGTCTTGTTCTTGCTTTTGAGCTCCCCAAATCACTGCTTCACTCCTTCTGTCACTTCCCCCTCCTCCTCCTGTCCTTTCACTCAATGCTTAGCGTCTACAGTCCTTTCAACCTCATCTTCACAGACCTTGAGGTTGCCTTCTATCAGTTGTGAATGTTAAAAGAGACTAATTTATTACCCAACCTGGGTCCCTCTGCAGCAGGGCAGAGGAAGGCAGTCCAGGCTGCAAGAATGACTCATCTAGGCTTGTAGTTCTGCACAATTTCACTGGGTGGCAGTATACACGCATGGCTCTGTGCATCGAGCACAAGCCACCCAAAGCCCAGCATGACATGCTCCCTACAGACTGCAAATTTGCCACCTTGAATTTAAGATAGCATTCTATAATGAAACAAGAGTAGTTATTTTTAAGTCTTGCACATATGTATAATTTAAATGAACAGAGAATATATTCTGTAAGATGTTCTTATGCTGGATTGTGCTTCTGCTTTTGCTTTAAGTTAAGTGAACAAGAAGTGGATCCCAATAGATTCTACTATGATGTTATTAATTAGTTTTAGGTAGTATACAGAAGAGTATGTTGGAGAATTTTATTTAACATTTTCTACGACTTGCTGCCAATTTAAGCATTGACGGCATAGCACACAAGAATGCATTCAGCTGCATGGAGGAAAATAAATTACCTTATTCACAAACTCCATAGGTGGTATGTTCTCTCCTCCTGATTATTTCCCTACACTTAATATACTAATTGCACCTTTTTTTGTACTGAATTAAATTGCACTGAGGGTTTTGCAGTCCTTGAATGTAACATAAATTCTGTTTCACATCAAATATTTCACTCATATCTTATGCTGCTGATTGTCTCCTCATTTACTTTCCACATTACTCACTGCGACTGTGCAGCATCAAGTGAAAAAGCCACTCAGAGTGTGAGGGTACTGGCTGAATAATTCACAGTCTTGTGTATTTTTAAACTCATCCTTACATATATATTGCAGAGAAATTTGAATCATATGACACTGACACGCTGTTAATCTTTTAGTGACTGCACATCTCTGCAGGCTTTTATCTGTGAATCACAGCCAGTTAGCAAATCCATGGGATGCACTCACTCACTCACTCACACGCACACACACACACACACACACACACTCAAATACACACGCACGTACATCTGTACAAAGTGAGATTTGTAAGCCTGTGTTCATTTCCTTCAAAGTTGCACAAGCACAGATGGCCTCTTGTTTTCCTCTCCTCTTTCTAACTGAAAGGAGTTACTCGATTTGACATCACCTGTGACAAACTGGCAGGAATCCATCAACGACTTTGAAGCCGCTCCAAAAAATGACCCGTCCAAAACAAAAGAAAGTTTCCATCATCATCCATCCCAAACAAATTGGAAGATCCAAAGACCATGTCTCTTTAATGAAAGGCACCTCTGATTATTATGCAGAGTACTGTATACAGCACACAGTGGAGTGAGTGAGAAAAGATGGAATGAGATGGGACGTGAATCACCAGCTGGATCTGAACCAGGTTTGAACCCAGTCTCACAAGCATATGGTAATCATGCAATAATGAACTGTTGTCTGCTGTGCTCTCTGCAAGGTATTCGCCTAAACATATTGCAATGGGTCTGTTCATACTGCGGTGGCACTGGCACTGGCACACACACACACACACACACTCACTCACACACACTCACATGCACACATACACACAAAACATATTCCTCGCTCTGGGCAGTAAATGATTGTTTTAATAAATCATATTGAATCTCACTAACAGAGACACTGAGATTTGAATGCACACAAAAACAGTCAGGATGCTGTTTCTGACTTACATACTTACCCTTTTATAAACTGTTAGTATATAAATGAAAAAAAATGACATTTTATTGTCTGAGACAATAAACATGAGGCTTTTCACCTCTTGTAGCACATTATACTGACGCAATCAAGGCTTTTTTTTTTACTCATTTGCTTTATGTGTTATTATAACAAGATGGAGAGCTTGTTTAGATTTACAAGATACCAGCATTTGAAGTTTAACTGTGTAAAATGCTTTCTATCATCAACATATTGAGGAAACAGTCATTTTAACACACTGAGAAATATTTTGTGCAGATACATTCATACTGACCAGTTTTCTAACCTCACAGTGCACAAGTGCTGCCTACTCAAGATTTCCTTTCCTAAAAACACAAGTCATATATTAAAAATCAAAAAATGAGTCTTTGCACAATATGGAGCTGCACACCAGTATTTTTTATATTTCTTAAACCTCAAGTGCAGCTGTGTGAACAACTGGTTACATTTACAGGGTAACGTTGTTGTGATTAGTCTGGTGCAAATGTTTTTTTTTTTGCATACTTATGCCAGTGGGTTTCACAACAGGTGATATTTAAGGTTATATTTGGTCAAGTGAAACCTTTTGGTTGATATTTAAACTGCTTTGAGGTACACATGACAGGCTTTCAGTGCTGAAGCACCTTGTGAAGCCATCAATCACTCTGCCAGACCTTTAGGCCCATTCCAGCATTCACACTCACAGAATCAGGGATTTTGAGGCGAGTCCCTTGTAAGTGTGTGAGAGCTTAAGGCCGTCACACTCTTAATATGTCAAGTGCATCAGGGCTCTTTCAGACATTTGTAACCCTTTATGCCCATTTTACATAAGTTCTCATTCGTGCCTGAGGGAATTTCAGTTCAACTTTTTTTCCATTAGAATCAAATTCTTTACAAAAATTACTTGACTTAAAATCAAAAAATAGTCTCATAAGCTTGTGTTGGTTAAATTAGATTAAAAGTCCTGCTATTGTTAACCTGAGTTTTTCAATATTATCACCTTGTAAATTAAAAAAAAAATCCCATGGAAGGAGCAACTACAAAAAAAGGAGGTCAACATGTATGCAAGATTTATTAACATTAAGGAGTAAATTAATTCTTTGATAATTACCTCTTTATCACTCTGTAAGGTCTGGAATACATTTAAATAAGGCAATTCTCCCTGTTAAGTGTCTCAGCCTTGAAAAAAATGAATAACATGAGATTAAAAAGCCCCAGAACTACAAGGTAATGCGATATGGTGCAAAGTGCTTTCCCATTCCTAGTTACACCTTTTCAGTCCCTTGCTGTCTCTCTTTCCCTTACTAAGGGAGGCATTGGATTGGCCCCTAGTTTTTTTCTGCAGTATATGAATCTCAGGCTGCCTCTTGCATTAATGCTAAACGCTACAAGTGGGTGTAAGTTGATATTGCAAAAGAGTTGAATATTAAATAATTTGCAGGAGAGGAGTTGCATTAGAGGGGTCTAAGCTGCATGCAAGAGCATCTGGTGCAATCTCTCTAATCAGACATATACACATAATCAGACATGTAAAATCAACAACAAAAAAGGTGAATTTAATTGTTAGTTGCATTTAATGTTCTTGGCTCATTTTTAAATTGCTTATATGTCTGAAATGTGATCTGGGCAAGCCTTGCCTTACACTCCTACATAATGCCCGTTGAACTCAGGGCTACTATAGGTTTTTTAAAAGGACTAAGGCACTGCTGAGAGAGAGAGAGAGAGAGAGAGAGAGAGAGAGAGAGAGAGATGTTGTTCCCTGCAATCAGACACACTGCTGTTAGAAAATAATCATTTGCAATGACACAGCTCAAGTGGAAAATCGATGCAGAATTCCTTGAAGATATCTTGAACTTATTCACCACTATTTTCCATCCCAGTTGTTGAGAAATTTAATAATAAAAGACTCAAAGTGTTGTCAAAATAGAATATTTCAATTAGTTCTGGCTGTTTGTTCTAATTAGAACCTGTTTGGCACACTTGAAAAGTATCTTTGGTAAACATGGCTCAGTGTTTTCTCTAAGCGTATTTTTAAGCAAGTCTAAACACAGTTTTAATAAATCACCATCAACTACATTGTGTTAAAATACAGTGCTGACTTACTGATACTGTATTGGCAACTAATCCTTTCTTCTTGCTCCATCCTAATTCCATAGAAATTGTGTCAGGATTATGCACAAAAGGTACTTTTTAGACACAGATTTGCATGTTTGGATTAGTAAAACCCTGTAATGGAGGCTTGCAGAAAACTACCATCTTGTTCTGTCACACATTGAACCGCTGCATGGTCGCTTTCCCTTTCAACTACTAGACATTACTCATCTGTCTGTCTGCCAGCTCAGATAATTTCTCGCTGGGAGAAATTTGCTCTGTTGCTTACAAATGTTGGAAGCAAAGGGAAGCGTCTCCCTTTTTTAATTATCAACCTCAGTAGCCAATCTCCTTGCCTCTACAATGTCTTCTGAGCAGCAGCCACTAGATCAAATACACTCATTTGCATTTGAGGCGTCCAGAAAATTGAGTGAGTGAAGCACAGTGATCTGCACCCCTTAGTGACACCGAACCCGTTTTCTGAAACTCAGTTACATTAATATATGGAGGAAAATACGATAATGTAAACTTTTATGTTAAAATCTGTTCCTTGTGATCAATTTCTGGCTGTTTTTTTTGCAGACTTTGAAGAGGAAAGGCAGTTTTTTGTGTTACATTTAAACATATTTTGTCAATGCTTGGAAGGCACGGCAACGCGCCTGTGAAAGTCACAGATCTCAGTATCACTTCATGGAAAATTCTTGCTGTCTCTACTTTTTCTCAATCCGGTTTAATTCATCCTAGAAATCAACGTGTGTTTATAACTTTATTTCATTTTAAATAGTTATTAAATAAATGTCTGCAGCACACAGGCCATAACCAGGAGTTAATGATGTGTGACGAGATTAGCAATTCTTTTATTCAAATCTCCATATTCTCTGCTCTATGTTCTGCTTGAGTTTACGAATCAATCTTGTACTGAAATCTGATAATCTGAGGTGTCTAAACACAAACTTTTCCACTTTACTTCCTGGTATGTCAACTGTTAAGTCAACATGACATATATTGGTCAAAATGACTGAGTTTGACACCTGATGCAACTGTAGGTAATACAGAGTGGAGGCTGCAAACCATCATTACTGTTGTGTGAAACAATGGTAGCAAGAAAATATTAAGTTTGACCGGTCACCGAGGTTAAATTAACAGTGACATTTAAAGCTGCATTTATTGACTTTTTTTCTGCTTTTGCTACTTGAGAGCAAAATTTAAAAGCTGCTTAGTCAGCAGTTAATAAGGGAAGAGGGTTTTCTTCTTGTAAGTTTGGTTCCAGCCATGCGCATCGCCAGACACTTTTTACAGGGGGGCACATACACCGGTAAACATGTGCTGTGCCCCCCTGTAAAATTCTTAATGAAGTTTCATGAATGAGTCCATTTTTCATCACAGAATAATATCCGTACCCTCCGCTATGACAGTACACCTAGCGTGCGAAATTTAAATACAAGCACTGCTATTGCTACGCTGTCACTGTGTGTGGAGAACACTTGTCAGCGGACAGCTAGCCTACAGGCTTCTGTGATGGACATAAGGAAGTTCTTTAAAAACAGAGGGCACCGGGACAGAGAAGCAACAGGGCGGAGGAGAAATGAGAATGAGATGGAAAGAGGTAGGTTAAGTTTTTTTTGCTCGTGCACTGCGCCAGATGTTAATGGAAATCATTTCGGGAGAGAGCCCAGCTAATGTAGCTTAGCCACAGGAGGTTAACACACTGACATACGATGCTCCGTCTAGCTGTGGAGCAGTAAGTGACCTCAGTGATTCAGAAAAGTTAAAGAAATACCCGTTTCTTCTTTGTCTAGACAGGATGGCTGCAGAAATGAACCAGCGATTCCCGTCTGCGCCTCTCTGGCCTGGCAGGTCATTACAAGGTTGAGCTGAAATCAGAGGAGGTTCTTGTAGCAAAAAACTACTTAAACCGCCAAAGAGAAACGCTTCAATTAAATGACATTCAGTCAGTGTACACATCACTAGATCCAGTGATGTTTCCATCCCTTACTCACATCCTTCAGATTGCTCTCATGATACCTATCAATAGCTGTAGCTGTGAGAGATGGTAGAGGTAGAGAGAGAGTAGAAGGTACAGGTTGATGGTTAGAAAGCAAACTTGGACTGTTTGAACTAAACTCTGTTAACTTACTCTGTTCATGCGTGTGAATGTAAATAAATATTGGCTGCCATCACCGTAGTGCATTTGTAAGTTGTAAGAGTGGCTGTGAGGCTGTGTGTGCATGTTTGTGTGCGTGCATGTGTGCGTGCATGCGTGCGGGGGGTTGGGGGCCTGTGCCCCTCCAAAGCTGCAGGCCTAGCAACGCCCCTGGTTCCAGCTATTTTTAACATTTGGTGTTTTTACTAGAGATAACTTTGGTGTGAATATGTTGGGTTATAAAATATATGCTGTTTTGCAAAAGGAAGGCTATTGCTGCCTACTTGAGGATGGAAATAATGCCTCTACCTGTTCATCTGACTCTGAGTGGATTTGAGAGTAGCCTTCAATTTGAACTTGTTGAAATTTCTGAATAATTAAAGTAACAGCCAAACAACTTAAACAGAAACTAAAATTTGGCACTACAGACGGATAAAATGAAGGTGTAAAAAAACATGTGGCTGTTTACCCATCAATTAACATTTATTTGGACTTTCTAACCGCCCAATGAACTGAACTGTAATGTGTTCTCTATGCTTTGTTTTGTTTTGGAATTCAGCAATGCTGAAAAGAAAACATGACTTTACTTTAAATGCCAAATATTTTCCCCAGATAGTCGCACATTTGGTCTGTCTGATGGAAGTCAAGTGAAAGAGAGAGATGGGCAAACCAAAGCCAGCAAGCCAACATGGAAGTGTCAGAAACTGCAGTTCCTTGGATGGCCACTAGAGGCTTGCTCTAAAAGCGAGTCGGAGTCTCAAAACCTAATTTTCCAATTCATGACAACAGTAGGAGGGGGAATTTCCGCATAAGTCTGTTAGATTGCAATAATTCTCAAGACTGTGCATTATTAAGAGTGTCACTATTTTCAGTGATGGCAGCTGCTGGTAGCCATGACAATGTCTGGTTCAGAAAAAACCAAGATAGTGGTGGTGGTGATAATTCCAAACATGAAGCTTCAAAGCATTAGTCCGTGAATCAGTGGATGAAGTCATGGCGGCTCTCCCGACTGAGGCTGAGAGGAAATCTCCCTGGATATTTAATTATTAATGACCCCTCTTACATTACAGGCCTACATACTAATTAAAACAGTTGTAAATCTAAAAAAATATTGATAAAAGGAGGCTTTATATTAAAGCATGTAATTCTTATTCATGTGCTGATCAGGTAGGTAAATATCTAATGATGGTTGATGTATTTTAGTACTTAACTGCTTAAATGTAAATGGTGTATCTTGATGAGTTGGTTTAAGACACTCCCAGAAATGGGTGCTATTAATTCTCTGTAGGTTTGTCTCTGGAAGCAGCCCCTTTAATATTACACACATTAATTTAACCCAGCATTTTTGTATAAAATATTGCTAAGTGCAGCTTTAAAGACTTTTGCAATATGCATTATGTTACTCTCTACACTAATCAACACAACTGGTGCCTCTTACTTGCCTACAGGGTGAAGAAACTGCAGCACAGCGTGGACCCTGAGATGGTTTTTCAAGCTTAGAGAGACTTACAAATACCATTTTAATTTGGATGTGGGATTTCTGTGGTTCAAACGTCTTCGGGAGTTACCAGACACAGTGAAATGCAAATGTAATAATGGTTATGGGAATTTCAGGAGTGCAGTGCCGCATTTAACTCCTGAAAATATGAATAATTTGAGTCACTGTTTTGTTAATTAGAAGAGTGAAATCTCACCCGCATCTTTAAATATCTGTTTATGACACATATTACACATGAAATATTAATGAGGGGCTAAGATAGATACCATAAATACACAGTGATATACTGAACACACACACGCTGACACCTTTTTTCCGTATCTTTTGCACACCTAAGTACTGTGATACACAGACACACATAATAAAGCAAACAAAATGAATGAAATGAGCTCCAAGTATTTTCCTCCAAACAATTAACCTTCCCATCACACAGGTGGTGCGATAAAACCATACGAGCCATTTTGCCACCATTCAGAACAAAGGCAAAACATAAGCTTATTAGATGAGTAGGGGTGGATTCGCATGGGCATTGACAGGCTGTCAGAGAGAGGAGGTGTGCAGAACCATATGGCTCTGTTTACACAAATCACTTCAGCCGTATGCTGTCTTTATATCACCACTAGCACGACGCTTTGAAGGTTATCTGGGCTGAAAAGGCTTTACACACCTGCACTCTATTTTTCTGTCCTTCAGCCGGCGTTGCAGTGTTAGCAGGTTAAAGAAATGCAAGTCACTGTATCGTGACTAAAATAAAACACACACACATATTGTCAGTAGTGGAAATGTGAAGTATAACATTTAGCTAAGGGCAGGAACTAAGCATAAATTTGAATTGCTTATACTTGAGATTTTAATTTTTTCTGGCTTTGTACTTCAACTCCTTTACATTTCACCAAATTTATTTGACAGCTTTAGTTGCTGGTTACTTTGCAAAGTGCAAATGAAGAGGATATAAGTTATGACGCTAAGTGTTGTCAGTGGAGTTTGATAGTTTCCTTTACATCACTCAGAGCTAAAACAAATCTGTTTAAGTTTTTCAAATTAGTCAAATGTGAAACCACAGCGCAGGTTTTTCTTTAAATTCTTTCAGTCAGGAGAGACAAGTGAACTGAGTACACATACTTTTTTTATTATAACAGATGTTGTGTGTTTATTAAATCTTGTTGATAAATCTTCAGCACAGAGACTCACCAGGGAGACTCTGTAATCGAAGGACGTCTGTCCTGAGCAGAAGTCCAGACTCGGGTGGTGGTGGCGGTGGCTGATGACCCTGCTGACACTGAAAAACTGATGAAATGATGAAACTGATGAATCTGCAAAGATTGGTGGTGATGGGGGTGTGGAGGGGCACACAAAAGAGCAGCATGAATAAATTGAGGTATAGAGAAGGTCATATTTATATTAGCAGCGTGTATAAGCTTGCAGAGGAGGAGTCTCCTAACTGAACTTTTCACCAGAGCTTCTGTTAAATGCATGTTAACTTGTTTTTGTGAGTTTTGTGAGTTTTGATTTTTTCATGTGTTGCCATGTTTTGAAAGTTCAAATCGTAGGTTTTTTCCCTCAAACAGAGAAAATTCTGTGGAGCTTTTCCTTACATACTGAACTTAGTCATCAGTCATTAATATGTTAACATTTTAACTGAACCTAACAGTATGTATGAGTGCAGCTTAAACTGCTGCAAAAAACAGAAAATGTTTCAACACTTTTCATGTTTTGCTGCTTTTCCTCAAATATTTTTAAACTTAGTTTTTAAACAATTTTAGTTTTGGTCTACTGGTGGGACAAATACTCACGATTTTCCGATATTTTACAAACCAAACAACCAATATGCAACAAATTAATGTATCAATAATACTAGCCTATTGGTATGGTCATGTAGCAGTTTTTTTGCATTGACTAGCCTACATTTTCTAGATTTTAAAAACAAACTTCAACTAAAGTTAAGTTAAAATGCAGGACATTTTCTTGTAGCTGAGTATTTTTTACAGTGTATTATCAGTACTTTTACCTACTATTTCTTTTTTTCCTTCTTTATTCCTGTTATAAAGGATCAGAACACCTCCTCCTTCACTGCCTGCAGTCCACATGAAGGTCGCACTTCCTGACCTGTTCATCAGATATCTTAACTTCATCCTGTCTTCCACCCCTGGCAGCAGCACCCTGGGTTATTTTATGAAAGCAAGCCTCCTAGGTTTCAAACATACATGGTCATGAATATTCTCATCAGGTCCGGACGTGGCCGGTCAGGACCTTGCTCAGAGGACACCCAGGGGGCCACAGAGGAGCCAATCAAGCCTCAGCACAAGGGTCACTGGTGATTATGATGCAGGGCATATTTTTCATTACCATCCGCTGAGGCGAGACAGCATGACACGGGCCACAGGTTGGTTACTCATTCCTTACAGCTTCTTGCTCTTTACAACTTCAAGTCTGCTGCATTTAAAAGAGAGGATTTCACCATGTAGAGGAGTGTAGCGAGGCTGAGGCTTTCCTTAAAATTTAACAGGTCACACATGAAAAGTGTATCGTTTTTTGCTGTAGAAAGGATTTCGCTCCACATCTTTTAACTCTATCACACCTGAGGTGCAGTCAGCTGTCACAGCTGAAATCATGCGATTGCAGTTTTTTTCAGGCACAAGAGACAAATTTAACAGCAAGTAAGGCACTCTAAGGAATAGTCAAACGGGCAGCAAAAGGGCTTTTTTGTCCTTTCCCTTTTGCCCATCCACATATTTAAGTTAAAAGATGTGTATCACTTTCATTTCTGTTTAGTTTCAGGTTAGATACATCAGCTGATTGGCTTTACTTTGCGCAAAGACTGCAAAGAAGGTGGAAGCAGCTAACTCAAAACAGCCAATATAGTTTTTAACACTTTGTTTTGTTCAAATAAGAAAAAAAAATGCTAAAAAAATGGAGCTTTAGAGGTGTTGGTAGGTGAATTTTGTTGCCCTCAGACTTGTTCACCCTGTTTTCAAACTTGGCATGCTAAGCTAGTTGTCTTCTGGTTGTAGCTTCATGTATATTGTACGGATATGAGAATGATAATGATCTTCTCATCACTTGGTGGTTATACTGTATTTCTCTACACTTTAACCTATTAATTTAAGGGTGTGTCTGAGGTAATTTTTCCAGGAATAAAGTGGTTTTTGCCAGCTGGGGGAAATTATACAGACAACATTGTAAAGATATAAAATAAAGATATTTTTTTTTAAAAATGCTTTATAGTATAAACATTGAACAAGTTCCAATTACTAAAATCCAGCTTGGAATAGAAATTGTGTTGTCTGGCATCTGTACAGAAAGCTGTAATGTTACATTTTTTTTCATTCACTTTTGCTCAATTCTTGAATCAAAATTAGTCTTAAAAAACAACAGGTTCAAATCTCTGAACAATGTCTTGTTGTTATTGTTTTTCATAGCAGATTAAAGTCTCCCAGTCATTCAAAACAATTAGAACCTGTTTTGGCACACGTGTATAAAAGAGTGAGTACAATTGTCTGCAATTTGCACATTAACCATTCAACCAAAGCTTGCTGATCAAAACTGATGAGTTGATCCTCAGTGAAATTGTAAAATTCATCACAACTTGTAAGCATCCTTTTTATCATTTGAGTCATCTAATGCAAAATTATTTATTCAGTTAGCAAAATCCGTCACACAGACATGTATATTCCATAAACATCTATGACATGGATTGTTTGTGATGTCTGCTAAATTGGTAAATTACCTGCCAGGTCACAGTAAAAATCCTGGAATCACAATCAACCAATCACAATCACCATTGAAGACGCTGGCCCACAGCACGTCACTACCGCTTCTGAACATGGTGGAAGATGAGAATTTGTGGTGGTGAGGACAAAGAGTTTGATGTTTTTTATTAAACTCGGAAGCAAAGTAAGAGTGAAGAAGGATGCAGATGTGCAGCAGAAGGCAGAAGAGAGAATTTCAGCTCAGAGTGTTTAAGTCTGATCGATGATGCCGAATCATACATTAGAGTCTGCTATGCAAGTCTGTCTATAAAAAGTCACCACATACAGCTGCTGTACAAATACATTTTCTGATTTGTCAGCTCCGGCAGGCTGATTCCCTGATTCCCTGAGTGCATAGACTTTTACCGTCTGTAGAAATCTGAGTCTAAAAAGCTTAATGAGATATACAACAGCATTCAGCTAGACAAAACTAACAATCCTGTACAGTCCAGCAAGCAGTCAGTGTCAACAAAAAGAACAAAACAGAGGTTTTTATGCAAGAAACACTTCCATGGTTGACTGTGATGATGATGATGAGAAAAACAGCTTAACATTCTGATGACAAAACAACTTTACATTTCAGTGGCACTAGCCAATCCACCTACAGCGTGACAAACCGACTAACCAAGGTATAAATGAAAGGTTTCACTTCCTTTGCAGACATGAATGAGAGTTTTGAAAACCCATTAAAAAGCAGTTGTGACAGTTGCACTTACAGTTTGAAAATGTTAAGACTGTTGCGACAAATGAACATACATGTCATAAACGTCACAGTGGAAACAGATTTTGATGATAAATCAGGGTGGCAAGTCTTTCCTTCTCCACACACCCAGTATGCCATCAATTAACTTGCCATTTCAATACGTATTTTAATTAGGCTAAGAGAAAAGACTGCTGTGTGAGGAAATTAGTCACTTTACTTCTCCAACCTTTTCCATTAATCATGCTCTATACATTAGAAGTCATTATACAATGTTTTGGTCTATTTGTTATGACCATTTGGTGAATCCCATCATCTCTCAACATGTCACACTTTAATTTAAGAGCAACAGAGAGAGGTGTCTACTTTTTGTTCATTTTTTAAAATAAAAAATGGCTGACAGCTTGGCAGCACATGATAAATACATTAAACTGCTTTGCAGTGCAATAAAACCAAAGCTTGTCATGATAACAAAAAGGAGCCAAAAAACAGAAAATCAAAAGGCAACATAAATAAAACAAAAAGCATACTTTAATGAGTTAAGCTGATTACAAGCAAACAAAAGGAAGCAAATGTAGTGAAAGTAAGCAAAAAAGTAAGAAAAGAAAACACAAAAACTAAACTGGATATTGATGCAGGATTGGAGAGCAGAAACAGACTAATTGATATCAACTGAATGGAGAACAAGGATTTAAACACTCTGAGAGAGAAGAAGTAACTCACATTAGACTGGAAGCATCAGTCACACAGATAGAAAACTTAACAGGAAGTGAAATAAAAAACAAGAAAAGACAATGGTTAGCAAAATAAAACAGGAAACATGGAGAAACATGAATTACAAATACACAAAAACATCTGGAGCCTAACAGGTCGAAACACAACTCCTCTGACTGTCTCCCAAAAGAAGATTTTCTCAAATATACGCGTCCAAATACCTAAATGCTTTAATAAACCCCTGATAAATGGCATAGTTTGTTGTGTTTTTCAATTTTCTAGAATGAAGACAAAACAAAACACTACACAAATAACTCCAAAGGAGTTGTAAAATCCTGTGTGTGACTATTCAAATCTGTTGTGCAGTGTTTCAGAATCTCTTTGGCCTCCAGACTCATTACTCTTTCACTCAAACTGTACTTTCTGCCTAAATGTCTTGCTTTGCCAGTATCTGCAAAAATGTCTCCCCACCAACGCAGCCTCCTGCGCTGTTTTAATGCAGGGCTGTTTTGTGGTCTGACTCTCTGCTAACTGCCAATCTTCCTCTGCAGGCAACAACCCAAGAGGGCAGAGGTTTTTTTATTTATTTTTTTTTTTACTGCACACAGAGCTCAGAAAAATCTAAAATATAGAAACGGCCCAGGCAGATAACATCCACTGTGTTTGAAATGAACTTCCTGAAATTTAGACAATCCAGTATTTCAGTAACTTTCCATACCTTGCAGTCCTCTGTCATTTTTGGACTGGATGATCTTTATTTTATCACTCAGCCTGTCGACACAGCACGAGCAGACGGACTGAGTGATCAAATATTGAGCCCTGATGGAGGTTTCTCCAATGTGTCATCCAATCATTCTCAGACTTAATGCACAGCTCCGGCAGGCTGGCTCATTCCCTGAGTGCGCTGAGCCCGTTAGCCCGTATTAATACAAAAACAGACATTCACATGTTCCTACACAAATAACCCACTACAAGCGTTCCCTCTCCCACACTCAGAAATGACCCCTCGTGCCTCTCTCTCAGGTCGGCGCCCTCTGTAGCATGTCTTCACACACTGCAGGGAAGGAGGATTTGGCCTGATCAAAGAGTTCAAATTATTCACTCTGTGCATCTGTAGTGTTGTTCTGTGTATCAGATTCACAGAGTGATTGAATTTTCTTCCTACATACACGCCTCCTCTCGAGTGTCACTCATACTTTACTAAAGCAGCACTGTCATAGTCTTTTAGGCGGTGCAGTATTCCCCTTTTGGCATTTTTCTTTTCTGTTGAGAGCACAAATAAAAGAAATAACAAAAAAAAACAAGTAAGAGAATATTCTTGTTATTTTCAGCCATCATGGAAGCAAACAGAAAAGCAGAGATTTGTTTTCTTGACAGAAATACTGAGTGGCCTCTCTCTGCAGGGGGTCTGTCTTGCGTTTTGGCACTGATACAGTTGCATTACAGAGCGCTATAATAAATTGTTAGCAATCATCAATTATGTTGCATCTCACAGCAGCACCAGAGGCTTATTCACTCTCCTGGGAACACTCGAAATGAAGTGCATGTTCAGTTGGTGTTATTCCCTAATGGCTGTACCTGCAACACATAGTTTTCTCTCAGTGACTGTGAAGTGTCTGTATGTGTGTTTGTGTGCCCCTGTGTGGGAGTGGGTTATTTGACACACCTAAGTGTTTAGATAAGCTAAAAAATAGTTCAAAATTTGTGTCTTTTGCTCGTTCACTTTCATCATTCTGCTGTTATTCACCTAAAAGCCTCAACCAGTTGGGTGTTATGTGCACATTTTACTTCAGAAGTAGAGATAGAAAACTTTTTTTTTAGCATTTCAGCCTTTTTTGCATTTGTATGACTATTCAAACACACTAGACTGAACACATTATTTATCATTTCATGCCAACTTATCCATAAAAACCATTTTAATAAATTTTTATCCTAAAAGAAATACTCAAAGTAAACTTTTAGGCCTTCTATATTGTTCTGTTTCAGCAGTTCTGTTAAATATTAATTATAATATAATATGTATTTAAATTGGGGACAAGTGATTATATTGAAATGCCATCCGGATCAGCCTAAAATAAACAATACTGCTGATGGACAGATCATACTTGATACTTATCAAACCATTTTTGATGACTAAATAACTTCAAAAGTTTCATTTTGGAAAACACCATATATCTGCTTCTCCAAGGGATCCAGCAAGATAAGAATGGGCATAATAATATGATACTGTATATCCACTACAGGAGAGACTTCAGCTATGCAGTTTATGGGACAGTAGAGGCCCAATCACTTTTGTTCTGACCTCATATTTAAACCTTGTAATGAAAAAAAAGGAAATCTTTTCAAATCTCAAGAGGCAGAGTGAATCGTACTGTGGGGGTTAACAGCTCACTGACACAGCTCAGTGCAAAACCCAGCAGAGCTTTGAAAGTGAATGTAAATGTTAAAATGTTAAAATCAATTCCATACTAATGACAGTAAACATGGCATTACAGCAGTAAAACCCCACAGGCAGCTGTTTCCAGCTGATTCTATTACACCTTCCCTGCCAGCACCAAGCGGCAGACACACAAAGTTCACGTCTTTCTGGGTTAGAAAGTCAAACAGATATTTTTCTCAGGCATTTTCTGGATAGCAGGTGGTGAAAACACAACTGCACATGACTGACAATGTAGCTCTCTGACTGATGGATGCGTAAGTAGCCAGAGCTGCAGTGGTACTTGTATCTGTAGAGATAAAGTAAACAGCTCAGACATGGAGAAGAGGCTTCGAGTAGGTCTGTTTTCGTTTTGTCTTGCATCTGATGAGGATGTTTCCTGGACACCTCCTTTTAGGTTTACCAGGCACATCCTTTTTGGAGGGGAGGCCTTGGGGCAGGCCCAGAACATGCTAGAGGGATTACATCTCCCATCTGGCCTGGAAACACCTTGGGATCCCTCAAGAGGAAATGAAGGACATGGCTGCGGTGAAGGAGATCAAGGCTAATTTGCTTAAATTGCTGCCAGTGTCACACAGACCTGGACAAACACCAAAAATCTGTGAATGTGTTCAAGTGTCTGGCAGTTTATTTTTTTTATTTTTTCTGCCCCCTGGTGGCCAAAAATTGTTCAATTCTGCTCCTTTAAATAGTAAAAAAAAATCTCTGTCTGATATCCTTGTTACATTGCTGCATTAATTAAGTTATAATGAAGAAACTGAATTTAAACAAAATTTCTAGTGCAAACAGATACTTACTTTGGGATTCTCTCAAGGGAATAGGACTTTAGTGCCTCTTGTATGTCAAGAAAATGCACAAGCATTGGTAGAATTCAAAAGTTTCCTGTTGAGCAAGAGTGGACACGGAGACGGTTATCTTTGACCTTACTTGGGGCTGTTTGGCATTGCATCTGCAGGTTCAACACATCTTCAAAAGGAAAGTGCGGCGCTGCCTTGTGTTGATAAAACACTGGCTCGAGTCTAAGTGGGCTTTTGAAGGATGATAGCGAGCGATCCGGAGGGAAGGGGAAATATTTCATACACACATGAGTGCACATGCATTCACTCTTTCACTTACTTATGTTAAACTTTCTCCTCGTCTCTTCCTCTCCTTGACTCTACATCAGACTCTTCCCCCTCGTCCTCAGCCATCTCTTTCTAGTGCTTTACTACAAACACATTTATACTTTATCTCTGTCCTCTTTACTTACTCTCACCGTCACCCCACCATCCTCTACCCTCTCCCCTCTTTCGTCTCTCATCTGTATCTTTCTAATGCCTTGCCAATCGGAGCAGCACCATCAGAATACTGAGGGGGTTTGAGAGAGACAGGAGGGAGACAAGACAAGACAGATCCATGGAGACACAAGAAGACACAAGAAGGCAGAGGACATCTGGAGCCTGGCTGCTAATTCAATCACAGATGATAAATTAACCATTTTGTTCTTGCTAATGGAGGAGAGAGGTGGAGACAAACAATAAATGGATTTCCTTAAATTCATTTAGAGAGAAGGAGGAAATCTTTCTGTGCCCTCTGGGACATTTAGCACCCAGATTGAGCTAAAAAATCAGCAAGTGATTGAAGTGAATTCGAGAGTGATTCAGACGGACTGACTAAGGGGTGAGTTGGATGGTTTTAAAGGAAAAGTTCTGAGTTTTGTGAAATGGACTGCATTTAAAATGAATTTTATCCACAGCACTTTACATTATCGTTTGTCATTCACCCGTCCACACATACACACACTGAGAGCAGAGAGCCACTATGAATAGGTAGCAATTTGTCGTTCAATTTTTTGCTTAAAGAGACTTCGAAGTGTGAACAGGAGGAGCAAAATGTCAAACTGTGCAACAACTTCACTCTACTTAATGAGCCTCAGCCATCCCTCACTTATTCACTTTCTTTTCATGTGGAAATTCTGGAGCTAGAGCCAGTTTAGTTAAGTTTATCTCAACCTGAAGTCTGCTACAATGGAAAAACACTTCAATAATCCCTCCTACTAGCACAGTTTACTAATAAAAACATTGTATTTTGTTAATCTAATTATTATAAAAACATATGAAAACAAGAATGCGAGGTTGTAGTGAGAATTACATGTTAAAACTATATACATAACCTGATGTTAATGTCATCTCAAAGGCGTTTATAGCAGAAGAGAAGCTATAATGAAACAAGCTAATAGGAGGATGATTTAGACCGTTGTCAAGAAATAGTTACACTATGCATCTTCCCTAAAACAATTATTTGGCTATTGTAAGAGTCAGACCAGACCTTTCCATCTGCTTCCAGTCTTGTCGCCAAGCTAGGCT
>JAPZDV010000020.1:4771165-4799628 GCA_029814665.1 Acanthurus lineatus
TCGATAAAGAATCGAATCGTTAAGCAGTATCGATAATGGAATCGGAATCGTAAAAATCTTATCAATTCCCATCCCTATTCTCAGTACATGGCCTCAGACTATAGGTGGATGTCTGTGGGGTGACTAAAAGGCAAGAAATCAATAGTGGGAAATGAAAAAAAAAAACAACTTTTGTAGTCCACCAGTCAGACCTTGAATGATACATGAATGACACATGCAGCGGGAGCCAGGCGGTTTCTACACAGCTAAGCAGAAAGCCAGTCTGAATGAGGAAGGCTGTGTTTTACATACGTGTGCCCTGCGGTCGCCTGTGGGCAATTCATGGAAATTCCCACATGCTTTCATGTACCATTAGAGATTCTCTTCAAGTAGCATTTCTGCTGTTCTTATCAACAGGAGCTTTTGATTGATTGTATGTAAGACATGTTAGTTTCATTACGAATCCACCCACTTGTGAATATTTGATAAGTAGTAAGTCAGTTCAGAGGTGATCCCTTTTAGCTGTTTAGACTCTCCCACAGGAATGAGATCATGATGCTAACAGCAGGCAGGCTGTGTCTGAGCTGATGGATTCAGACACTCGCTGTGGCTGAATATTAACGCGAACACTGTGTTCTGTCTTTAACTCAAATGGAAGCGGGACCTTGCTGATGCTTTTAGAAGAAAGGATCCAATGTTATGATAGCGATTAGTCTTAAGTGACTCGCCGAGAGACTAACAACAGAGGCAGACTCTCCTTTGACAGTTTCCTTGTGTGAATGCAATTTCCTAAATATATTCTCTATTATCCTATCAATGGATAATTTTATGCCTTATGCCTTTGTATGGCAGAATAAAGTGCTGTCACTCCATGCACAACATAATATATGGTAAGTTATTCATAAAAAGTCATTGGAAAAAAAAATCCTTTTCTTCCGAAGATACAGTATAAAATCAAATTCCTATTTCAATATTTACTTTTATATTCTCTCCAGTTTATATGTTTGAACTTACAGTTAATGCATGTGTGTATTTCATTCATATATACACAAATATGCATTTTCAATACATCAGTATCTTCCTTCAAACAGCTGTCTCTTGAGAGGACAAGTATTACCAAAGACATGTTCGATTCAACACGACACAACTGAGGCACAGCTACTGTTACATCTAGTTTCATCTAAATTTGTAAATGCAGAGCTACCCGTAATTTAAATTAGAGTGTGATGCAGTCTCTTTTTGCTTTAGGTTGGTGCTGTGCATCTGACATAGATTGCTTGTTGGTCCATTTTGAAAGATGGAGCCCTCTTCTTGAGATTTCTTCAGCTTTTGGGGCATTTTTCTTACCTGAGTCAGGCTGCAAGAGTACAGAGATTCATATTCTACATAAATCATAAAGCTCCTTGAGGCAAATTTGTGTTGTTGGGCTGCATGAACAAAACTGACATGACTTGGTTGTTTTTACAACATTTATACAGACTTGCCCCCTATGTGGTTTATGCTTGTGGTTCAAAGAAAAATGTCTCAATAACTACTGGATAGGTTGTATTAAAATTGCTATAGATATTGAAGGTTCTGGACACACTCTGATTGCTTTGATTGTTCCTCTTTTACTTGGGCACTAACAGAAGGTCAGCGCTTGTTCTACTAATTCGGTGAAATGTTCAATCAATGACATGTTTTAATTTAATTTTAATTCATTTTTATTTAATTTGATTCATGGTTTAATATTATTCTTCTGCTTTACTGGGAGGTTGAGATCTAGATAACTATTGAGAAGAATTTTTGTAAAATTAAGTTTATGCATTCGTGATCCCCATAAACTCAGTTGTAATAACATTTATCTCCCAACCTTCGCAGAATGCCATCATTGGATCAATTATATTCAAACCTGCAAATACTTAAATATTTCCATGAGTGTCAGCTGTACTCTGTGTTAGTGCTAACTACCAAATATTAGCATGACAACATAACAAGGTGAAGGCCTACAGGATAAACAACAGCATGTTAGCCTTATCACTGTGCTTTGTAAGCTGGCTGTCATTTTTATTGAGTTTCAAGTGCCATTGCGATGCAAGTTCAGCCTCACAGATGCGCTGAGTGTCTGTAGATTCTTTACTGTATGAATTTGAAGGACATATACTGTATTTGAAGAGCAGTTAAAAAATACATGGTGCCTACAGCAGCAGCTATATAGTCTTTTCTTGTCTGTCCTCCTCTTTCTTGTTCACATCATCTGACAGTGTTTTGCTTTCTGTCACAACTGCAAACTTTTGTAAGATTAGTTGCTCCAAATCCATTTCCTGAGTACAAATCTGAAATGACCTTGTTTGACTCTTTCAGTCTCAGATGTTCAGTGTGTCGTTTCCAATCTTTTGCTTCTTCTATTTGCCAAAAATTGTAGCTTAACCTGTTAAAATAAGAGTTCTTTGCTCTTTAAGCTCTTGAAACAGAAGGTCTTCAGGGATTGTAAAAGGTGTGTTGTACCTAAAAAAGACATAAAAATGTACAACCTGTTACTGAACTGGATCTATCTGTTATTTGGAACCTGGTTACTTAACCTGTGGGTCAGGGAAATGTCCGACCAGAACTGGGCAGAGAGACACAAACCTGAGCTGCAGCGATTTCACAGCTGGTTGCTGCCGTCCCACCTGGAGTAACACTGAAGCCTTCTCCTGTGTTCCTGGATGTGATTCAACTCATGCATCAACCTCTCAAAGAAAGTTCTTCAAATATATCAAGTTTCCTTTCCAACAATTCCATAATTTTTAATTTGGTTATTGATACTGATTTTATTTATATGTGGGACAAGTTTTGCTTTTGTCGCTGTCAATATATTGCAAGTTAAAACCATTTTAATATTGCTGTGTCTCACCATAAGTTTTTCTGTAAAATATTTATAGGTAAATATGTACAGCTAAAGCTGTTTAATAATGTTCAATAGCAAGGGTGACACAAAATGCTAAATTTTTATTTGACCAGTAGTTTTTCCCATTTTTTGTCATTGACATGTTTTTTGTTCTTTAGTGAATTACCTTCTGTTTCTCTTAGCTGATCTGCTCAAACACCAGCCATAAGCACAAAATATATTCTTTAAACTGGCTTACATGCCACTCTTTTCTTAACTCCTGCTGGGATAATATGAACCGAGCCCCATGTGGTCTGATTTTCATCAGAGTTTACAGGGGCAGTCATTAAAAACAACCATGTAGGAACACTCGGTCTTTTCACCAACAGTCTTGTTTCTTGTGCAGATCATGTAAGGGCATCAAAGAATGTTTCATATCAAGCTGAAAGCTCCTTGTAGCTGCTTAAAAAGGCCGAAACTTCAGCGCTGACTTGAGAGCAGTGACTCTTATTCTTATTCTTATTATAAACAACAGTCCTTGTTGCACCATCATGTGGTAAAAATGAAAGAAAGCTGAGCATACTGTGTTTTGATCATCAGTGTATATTTTCTATTGATTGTACGGACATTTACCTCAGACGTTTACGCATTGCCTATGTAAAAAGAATTTATTTATTATATGTAATAGAATGATATTTTCATTACTTAGCTATGCCTACCGTAAAAACTTCAGAGATGGGGGGTGATAACTGGCGCGGAAAATCAACGTATTTTCACTTGGGCCAATATTTTATTGTTGAAACCATAAATTATTTATAGCAGCTCATCAACTTTTAAATAGAGACATGGATTTTCTTTTTACTGTGAGACAAACACGGACAGATCATTTTCTCAAGCCACACAAATGCATTGTAATATATCTCATTTATCTCTTAATTTGTGAGCAAGTTTCCTCCCAATTACACATTCATAGATTCATAGGGCAGAATAAGCACCTCTGAGAGAAATTTGTATTGATTTTTTAAATACGTTCATTTTTTTGAAATGAGTGAAACGTGAATTCTCTGTTGACGGACAGGCGGTTATGAATTCTAATTCTGCCCTCTCTACATTTGCATGAAGTAATGTTGAGCCTGGAGGCTCTCCTTTCCCTTAACAACCACACTGTTTAAAAGCCATTAAGAGGCAAAATTCTGGAGTACTTCATCAGCCCTGAAGGCTCCTCAGACAGGAAACTCACTTTTGACATCCACAGGGGCAGCAGGGACCGAATCCTGACAGGATTTCCAACCTGCAGATTTAATCCTCTGTTCTCTGCGAGATGAATCATGCATTTACATTTAAATTTTTTCTCCTGATTAGAGAGACAGAATTAGTTAACAAACCTTAATATCTCCAAGGCTGAAAGTATTCAATTTTTTGTTATTGTTGAGGAATTTCATGAAAAGACGAGAACCAACAGTATCTCAATACTTCCTGTCTGACATTACCTTGACTCTGACTCTTTTTTGTACTTGTGGGGCTTTCATACCCGCCTCCTTCAGTCAAGGCTTTCAGACTTTAGGTTTGAGCCGTTTGAACCAAAACTGCAGGTGTGAAACTTCCCCTGGACCACGATCCCGACCAGCCAACCAGATTTTGGTCTGATCAAAAGAGGTGGTCATGGTCCAGATCAGATTGAACCATGGTGCAGTTTGTTTCCAGTGTGAAAGCATTTTCTTCTTTATTTTCGTAAAAACTTGGGAAAAATAAGTTGTGGCAGTCATGGCAAGAGGAAGGGATAAAATATGGTCGGACAATTTTATTAACAAATCAACTGGAAAGAAAAAAAAGAAAAAATTGTTGACACTTTTCAGCTTTTTTTTCAGAGGGGATGAGAGAGAGAGAGAGAGAGAGAGAGAGAGAGAACATGACAGGATGAGAGAACGTTGCTTGAGGATAAAAAAACCTGTAAGCAGTATTTAAAGGTAAATATCATAATTTAATATCTTTCAGGAATCTCTAACAGGCCCACATCAGATTCATGTCCATCCACAAACCAGTAAAGGGACATGCTGGCCTCACAAGTGATGATGACTGGATGTAGTTATGTAAAAACCAACAGAACTAACAGACAAATGTGTTAAAATATGAAAAAACATAAAGCTTTGTTTGGACCTTGGTCGGAACTTTCAGGTGTGAAAACCCCCTGAGATGTCAGTCTTAAAGAACAGGTCATAAAAACACTCTGTAATTTTTTAAATTGTGTTTGCATGTGGGATTGATTTAAAATAGATCACATTCTCCTCCTCATTATAAAGAAAAATCTCACCCACATGGTGTGGCTAATTGATGTGTTTTGGACAACAATGGTGGTCTATGACACAGAGGAATAAGCTGAATTATTTTATGGCTGTGCATTCAAAGCTCTTGACAAATAAAATCTGTCTTTTTCTGTGCATATTGCATTGTAACATTGTCTTTTTGCATGTAGCTCTCCTGTACATCAAACTGTTCACAATTCAACATCAAAGCCAAGCCGCGGAAGGGTGCTGCTACTTTATCAGCCCAATTTCCACTTTGATGAAGCACTAATTGAACATATTGTTCAAACAACAGTGAGCTGTTACCTGCTCCAATAAATCACATACATTTGTTGTCATCCTGGGAAACGGGAGGGAATTTGTGTGGCTGAGAATTTGTTGCTGAAGGTGGAACAATAAAAAGAGCACAGACTGAGCTCCTGAGACTCAGTTTGGGGGAATGAAGGCTCACTCGCGGTGTTTCAGTGTTTTCCCATCTGTGGAATGAGGTGCAACATCAGCACTAAGCCACCTTCCTGCACACTCACAGATGATTTAACAGCCAGCTCTTAAGCACAGCCATGGATTAATGGAGCTTGACACAAAGCCTTTTCACTAGCTTTATCTGTTTCTCCTAAGCTCGGGGGAATTGAGCACTGGTGCTTCTCCCAGTGTGACACCAGTATCATTTGTGCTGTTTCACTGTAATTTTTTTTTTTAAAACTTGGGGGTTTATGCTGTGTTGGCGAGCATTGCCACTGACTATTGGCAATCTGTCTCCTTTGTGATATAGATCAAAGAAGTATTGGCTCTCCTGCCCCAAGATTAGCCTAAATCAAGACCCAGTTCTTTGCCAAGCCCCTGTGGGCAATCTGAATTTGTACAGGACTGTCAGATACAAGTGTCAGTGGTCAGGCTGCATTAGATCATGAAAGGTTATCAAAGCTGACCTCATAATCCACTTATTTGAAGATATACTCTTTACTTTTATTGTAGTGGCCCAAAAAGACAAATTGAAGTTTGGAAATTTAACACTCTCCAGGGCTGTAAACTATAAAGAGCAAACTGAAAGGAATTTATGGGATTTTGGGAGCAAATGGGTTCTTAAAAGAAAATTTAGGGGGGTAAACTTTTAGTCTGTGTGTACCTGATACTGTTTGCATCAGGCTCTCAGCAGGTGGAAGAAGTATTCGGGTCCTTTACTTGCTAAAAGCAACAATAGTTCAGGGTAAAAATAAGCACAAGACTACCACAGTAAAAGTATTACCACCAAATTTACTTGAAGTAAAATATGTAAAAGTACTCGAAATGCAAAATGGCTCCTTTATTTAATTTAAGTGTTAATTGACAGGGTCTTCAAAGTTCTGAAAGACGATTTTTTTTATCCACACATCCACACATAATAACTTGTACAAACAACTTATAAACATAAAAATCACTTTGCTTCGTGCATAAACTTCTCTCCAGTTGAATCACAACTTTTAAATACATGATGACCTCATGTTAATCCTCATGCATCTTCACACAACTATGATCTAAGCAGGTTTAAACAGCAGCATAAATGAAAACACCAGAGTCTGTTGGCTTTTATCTAAAATGCAACATATGTAATACTATGAACACATGTTTTTTATGTATAAAGAAGGTTAATATAGTAGTGAAATAAATTAAGTAGATAATATTTACATCAATATATTTTAGTAGATATATTACATTACAACATAGAAATATAAATCAGCATAGATTGGATAAAAAAATTCAGGGTATTTTACTTTACTTATAGCACCAAGTTTATGTATTTAGTCACTTTCAATGCCGACTCTTAGTTACCCAAGGAAGATACATGATTTTTTTTTATATATATATTGGTTAAAATTCTGTTGTAACTCTGCAATCACAAGTCAAAACATTACACCACCACTTTTTTTTTGTCTCATTGTTTTTCTATTTTTTACAGTCAACTTAAAAAAAACAGCCTCATGTTAAAACTCCCGCAGGGACTTTACTTGAGAATAACGCAGTGTAATGATGACTGTAAGTTAACTGGGGTTTTCTTCTCTAAACACTGCTGGTCTTAACCTGCAGATGACCTTCCAAAGTACAAAGTCAGTCAGAAACATGGATCCATATTGAAGTTTTCACAAGAAAGCCAGCCAGCGATAGATCCGCGCTGCTCAGAATGTGAATGAAGGCGCTGCAGAGAAACGAGTGGAAAATACAGCACAGATTAAGTGGAGATTCTTCTGAGATGAAACGTGGGATTGTGCTTCTGCTAATTGTCTCCCTCAGGGAAACACTCAGCTTTTTTTCACCCCCCTTGTTTTAAATTGTAGAATTCGGGTGACTTTCTCAGAGTGTTTATATTTGAGTGATTTCCTGATGATATCCCGATAAATAACAATTATCTAGATGAATTTTAATGACCTGTAGGGGTCACTCCCTCCACCCACAAAAGGTCTAAGTAAATTACATGAGGTGGGTGCCCTCATTTCAAATGCACTTCACTAATGCATCCATATTGGTATTATCATACCAATGTAAATATTTACAAACATCTCCTTTAAGCCACGACCCCCTTTTCTATAATGCCCGGTCCTCTGCCATCTGGTGACCCCGTGCCGTAATCTTCATTGCGTGACACAGTAGCTGGTGTAAATGTTTAAAAAGGAGCAGCAGGAGACAATATAACATTACAATTGTTTCTGATTTCACAGAGAAGTGTCTTTAAACAGACAACAAATCCTCCTCTTAAATAATCCATGTTTAGATCAAAGGAAGAAATGGCAGCCATGTTTTATAAAGACGCTTGTCTCACCACCGTAAAAACTGCTGCTCTTTCTTTTTTTCTCCTGGTGATGTTCCTCGCGTTGTGTCTAAAACTCTCCGAGGGCTGTTAGGTCTTACATTACCCAAAAATAACAGGCAGTGCACAACTGACAGAGGAAGATTTTTGACCTCAACAGAAATCACTGCCAAACCCACAATGTGGAAGACTAGTGTGGATAATAAATGCCTGCAGCTAAAGGAGGAAGCCTCGAGATCATCGACAAGCTGTCACCAAAACACAATGGAACAAGAAGGATTTTACACCAATTACTTAGAGTACCTGCTATAACGGGATGGATAGCGCAGGATCTCTGGGAATCAGTATCAAAATCCACAGACCATTTAAAGACAAACAAAGACGGGGAGGACAGTGTTCTAGTGAAGCAGAAGTGTTTTTATTCTAAATGCAATAACAGCGTCCTGATATTTCATGTCAGGCACTAGTTTGACTCACTTTATTAAACCTCAAAGTTCCGATCCATCTTCTTTCACTTCATTAATTGGTTCCTGGTAATGGCAGCAGGAGGGGAAACTACAATAAACAGGGCGATGACGATTCATCTCACACTGCATATTTTCTTTGGTCAATATTTGTTTTTTTGTGCCTCAACAAGATGATGATTAGAGGAAGGCTGTGGACCAAAGTGGCGGAGCTCTCGTAGGATTGCCAATTTAGAGCAACTGCTACTGACCATACACACACACACACATATACACCATACAAAACCATCTGAGAGAAATGAGAGGGGGGAATGTGTGTGTGTACGTGTGTGTGAGGGAGAAATAAAGCAAGAGAACATCAATCTTGCCCAACATGATTTGCTGACTGGATGAAAGTGCTCCATCTGTCTTATGCTCTTTATTGAGGGAAAATTGGTTGAATTTAGCACAGTTGTTCCACAAACAGAGAGAAAAAATGATTAGGAGATGTCCTTGTCCACACCTGTGGTAGGGCGAGGTGTTGCAGCAATTTCAGGAAATCGAGAAAAAAGCCCTAAAATATTACACTTCATACATTATTATCACCCTCAGTGCAGTCTGGGAGTGTCTGGACAGAAGCACATTTTTTTTTGTTGAATTGGTTCTTCTGCTACAGTGAATTGAGTTTAGAAGAAAAAACAAAGAGGTGCAAAGTGCTGACTCTCAGCTTAAAGGGTGTTTTGGGGGTTTGCACAAAGTGGTTGTGTACACAGTTTTCAGTTTTTTAATGGCTGGAAGACAAGACAAGGTTTCCACCTCTGCAATATTCAACCAATGGGTGAATGATTTGTCTCAAATTAACCCTGCAAATGTCCGCACTTTCAACCCTTACAGCTCTTTATTTATTTCATCCCTTTTGTGGAGGTGAATTCGCCCAGTTCCCACCTTTCATGGAGCTATCACAATAAAAAAATGAGTCCATATACTCGCAGATTAAGCTGTATAATACTGACAGACAATAAGCAATTACAGCAGCCTTAAATAAGTCTCTTATGGATGGGGAGAAGAGCAATACTTTAGCCATCTGTGCATGAGAGTTGATAAGTCAGTGTTTATGTAAGGTCATAGTGTCCGAATGAGCCTCACTGAACTTATTGGGGTTTGCTGCGTCAGCGCTCTTAGACGAATTAACAAGACAAAGGTTGTGCCCTGCCGAGGCCTTAATCTGTGCCCACTCCTCGCCCTGAGCTCTGTGCGTCAGTCCGTGACTGCTAAACGGCTTGCTCACAAATATTTTTTTGTCCTTGGAGCATTAAGGGAGCTTTTCCCGGTTTTTCTCTCCTCTTACAGCAAAAACAGTCCACATTAAGATGTTCAAGCTGGACACATGTTGTTTTGTGCAGCAGGACATTTTCTGTGCACAGATTTTAAATATGTTGTTTTCTGTAGGAGCACAAGTTTTTTTTATTAGTAATTAATCAGTCAGTTATCTCTTTTTTAATGGTTAGTCAGTGAAATGTGAGAAAAATGTAGAAAATGTCATTTAAAACTCCCAGAGCTGAATATCATTTTCAGATCATTTGTTTTGTTTTAACTTCAAGTCAAAAATCAAAACATATTTTTATGACTAGACTGAGCTGCTTGACGACACCTTTGGGTGCAGTGCATTTACATAACAACTTTGAAAAGTGAAAAAAATATAATATTATCTAGATAAAACTTTTTTAGTAATTGATTTTTCTTGTTGATTTTATGCCAAATTATTTCAGTGCTTATATTCATCTTGACTCCTGGCCTGAAAAAGGAAGAAGTCTCTTTGGCCACTGATGATGATGATGATGTTGATGGTCGGGGATGATGATGATTAATGTAATGAATATTCTGATCAGGTTCGAAAATGCTGAAAAGCCTCAAACATATCTGCTGTCTGTCTGTAAACCTGTGCACTGCTTGGCGAACCCAGCCTGCTCCAGACAAACCAAACAGTTACGGGTTAAACTGAAGTTGTGAAGTTTGAAATGTTGAGCCTTCATCCGTTACCAAAGGATGTGAGAACTTTGAGAGCCTGCAGCAGCATTCAGCTTTTTTCCAGAACACTGTTTGGCCACAAAACTCAACTTTATCAAAGCCTGGAGCTGATCCATCCATTTATCCTGGGAACACGGTGAATATGAGCCAATATGTTGCTCAGTCAGTGAATTTTTGTTTTGCTTGTGTTTTTTTTTCTGTTGATTGTATCCAAAAAAACCTGCAGTGTGTTGGTAATGTTAACTAATGTCAGCCAAGTCACAGATAAATTAATATCAAATGCGCACATGCATTTTAAAAGGCTTTTGGGGCCTGTAGATGGAGGATGTTACCTTACAACAATTTGTAAGATAAAAAAACTACTGATGAGGTTTGTGTGTTTGACAAGTAGAGAAATGGATGGAAATAGAGGTGAAGATGACAAAGATGTGCAAGCAGAGGGACACTGAAGCCAGTGTAGGGAAAATATAAATAAACCAAATATGAAAGTAATTTTGATAAACAGAGATGACTTTTTAGGAGTTTAATCAGTGCCTGGAGAGGAGCTTTAAAACTTCTGCATTTGCATTGCAGCAGCTGCTTTGAAAGAAACGAGGACAGCACTCTGCGAGGAGTTAGTTCGAGTGATCACAGACATAACAAATGTTTGGCAGGAGGATTTCTCTTTCTGCTGCACTCTGTCGGGATTTTGCCCTGGCAAAGTTTCTCTGTTCGGTTTCTTAGTGTAGTTTCTGCTGCTTAAGCATGTTTACACAGCAGCAGACAAGGCGATGAACGCTTGTGTTCACAGGGAAAACAGACTTGGCTTTTAATTCCTCCTGGCATTAACGCATGGCTTCAGACAGCAGGACCAGAACGACCAGCCGCACTGTCAGTCACACTGACGAGGAAGCTGTGTGTGTCTATGTGTTTTTTTTGTAACTTTGCTTCATTGTTTTTGCAGAATACAGTTTGCGACAGCAGTCATCTTTGGTTGTTAGTTGAAATTAGGAAGGGATGTCGTGAAGCTCACAGTGGATGGAAGCCAGCCAGAGTCTCAGCAGAGTCTCAGCAGAGTGAAATGTAGAGGTGTGACACTGCTTTAAGCTTCTCTTGGAGGGAAAAAAAAGCTTGTAAGTTTAAAATGAAATTAAACAGCTTCATAATCGTATCCTCTCTTACAGTTAAGTAAGTGAAATAAACCTGATTAAACTCAATAACTAAATTCAATTCCTGTCTGGATTTTAAATTAAATTTTGTGCATACTTGAATTCTTAAACGAAACACCGGTTTTAAGCTGCTTTTCTGACACAATTTAACATCTCGACATTTCAGGTACCGGTAATTTTTTTTTCCTTTTACCTTTACCTTTGGTGCTTAAGACTGCTTTGATGTGTGGACCTTGTAATGTTTGCATGTGCATGCAGATGATGTGAGACAAATTTCTGCAGACCACTTAATGCAAATGTGTAGATGTTAATGTCTGGCTGCAGAATGATTTAAGACCACATTTACAGAAATATGAATCTGCATTAAGTTTGGAGGAATTGACCGGTGAATATACTGCATAATGGCTCTTCTCTATTCTTCCTCTCCTACATATCATCTCAATTCTCAGTCTTAATCTCCATATAAGACTAATGCAGGCCATACAGTGAACAATAAAGGAGCGTATCTCATATATATATGACCTTTTGACAGCAGTGAACAAACATATTAACTATAAAAAAAAAACTGAATCATTATCAGCCTCAAGGTTTGAACACTCACTGTGGGCTAATAAACAAGGTTTATGAGATCAATAAGCTAATCTTGTTATTAATCTTGCTTTTTGGGGATTTCGGTCATAAAGGTTGTTGCTAGGATCATAGCACATGGCCCGCAGCCACGGCAACAGAGACGCGCCCTGCTGCTCTCCATTTAAAACACAGAGCACCGACACCAAGAGCTCACAGTCGCAGAGCTCCTTGAGGCAAATGCTGCCTGCACTTTCAAACATGGCACCATGCAAGTTTGCAACCACCATCCTCGCTATCAGTGGTCAAAATTTTAATGTGCTACATCCATCTACCTTCCAGGCAAGAATGAAGATATTAGCACACTCAGGTGTCCTCTGATCTCTTTCCCGTAATGTCCTCTACTGAACAGCAACCCTCCTCAAGTGGCCCAAACCCCCAAGATGCCGCACCTTGGGGTCAAAAATTAAGTAGACATCAGAGGAGGAGCTGCTCAGGACTAACATGGCTACATCTGTGCTTCTTTGCCTGCAGGGAGAACACTCAGTCCACCAACATCAGTCTTTACTGGACACATCGGAGCACAAAGCAGCTGGAGGCAGCGAGAAGGAGCAGAGGCCGGAGCGAAGCCAAACCGACTTCAGGATAAACACATTATTCCCTGTCTTATTTTTTGCAAATGCTTTCATTTACTCCTTCAGTTTTTTTTTCATCTTTCCCGACTTGTATTATTTTTTTTTTCTTGCTGGTATTATTTTATATGCCTACATTTTTTGAGATGTTATTGTAGGAGAAATCTCATCCTCAGGCATAACTGACGGTCAAATTGTGGGGGTCTTTTCCTCCCCACAAGCTCCTCACACGCTGAAAAAACATCAGCTCTGGTGAAACCTAATCATTCGTATACAAACATAAAAGTATGAGCTCCATAACTACTCAGTGTCATCGCTTTAGCTAACGTTTCTGCTGAAGATGAGACTATCTGCTAGCTTCAGATCATTTTTAAGGCTTTTCGAAACAGCAAATTGCGGGTTAGTTGGAAAATATATGGTTAAGATTCTGACAGATAAGCAACTCAAACACCCTTACAGTTCCTATAATTCCTACCAGAGAAGTACCTGCTGCCACGGATTTAATTGTTGCAGCCGTTTTTCTGCTGGATTTAAAATGAAACTTGAAGGAGTTGTCAGATGTGACGGGAAGAAACAGTTTTACAGTGTCTCTGATCTTGGAGGAGGTGAAGTGGGATGCACCTAAATCATGTCCCGCGTTAGTGTGCAACCGTATGATTGCATTTGTTGCTGAGATTTCAGTTACATGATTAGTTCAGCATGTAGACCCATTTCTGCATCATTGCGTCTGTGTGCGTCTCTGTGCAGTAAATGGCTGTTTTGTTATGGTCCCAGCAGCAGCAGCAGCTAGGGGACCCCAGGCAGAGGCTGATGCACACTGGGGAGAAGTCATGTGATGGATTCCCAGCCTTCCTTGGAATAAAAAAGCATTTTTCTCTTCTCATTATCGAGGCTATTTTCTTTTTTATTATTATGAGATGAAAATAAAGACGTGTGGTAGATTTATTTACTCAATATTTATCTTTAATAACCCATCTTTTTCCTTCTTTCATGCTGAAAACAAAATCGATGGTTTGACCCATGGTTTTGCAATTTTGTGCTACACTGGCAGGAGCACAAATAAACAAAATGAGCTTTTATTTCAGCTGTATTAGCCACTTATCTGTACAACAAAGATAACACCAAGTGTGTCAATATGCGCAATGATTCCTCTGTCTTAATTACAGAGCTCCATTACGAGCCAGAATGATTCCTAACAAAAGTCTTCAAAGAGAAGAATGCAAATTAATGCAGAGACTGAAGAGAGGAAATGGTGTTATTACAGTGGAGAGGAATGAATGCTGAGATTATTAGAGCTTTACTGGTGCAGACCTCAAACTGTGTTTGTGAGAAAGGCTTCTCTGATGACCACACTCGCAGTGGAGCTCCATGTCCTTGCATTCATTTTCATAGCTATCTGCAGCACTTCACAGAGAGGGGGGGTGAGCTCTCCTCTTAGCCAAACACAGGAGCTTTATGCTCCTGCATAATTCACTGTGGTGTGCAATAATCCACAGAGAAGCTGGAGTGAAACCGCAGAGCTTTTAATGGTTAGAGGGGCTGGTAGCTGAAGGGTCATTGTGTCACTAATGACTGAGAGGCAGAGAGGACGGACAGGGACCAGAAACCAGAGTTTCTCCTCCTGGTTAAAACCATCTCTATAATTTACATTTCAAATACCATCAATTCATAACCTGAACAGATGAAATCCAACTGTCAGAAAGGAAAGCGTACAGTCCAATACATCCACAATGCAACATTATTGGATGGTACTTTTTTCACCTGGCTTAAATCACATGATATCTGAGCTGCCTTTCCACCAAACACTTTTTCAGTGCGGTTCCAACATTTACCTAAACTCTACGTCTTTCCACCACAGGCAGTGCTCCTTAATGCAGTTCGGGTTGTTTTTGGGGGCTTCGGGTCTGACCCCTTTCACTTTTTTAGCATTGGGTTAAGCTTACACTGAACTGCAACTAGTCTGTCAGAGGAATTTTAAATCCAACAAAACTCTCATCTCATAAAGTGTCTGTTTTTCCCACCTTCAAACAACCTCAAAAGCACAGACAGCTGTGAGAACATGTGATATTACAAACTGGGAAAGTGTAAAATGTAACACATAATCCCCTTGTTTATATATTTGTACTATCTTGAAAAACAGAGAGAGCTGCAGCCTCACCAGCTGTCTGACAGCTGACATGTAAATGCCGCTTTATTTCTCAGAATAAAATTAAAAGAATTTATCTCGAATTCCAGTTGAAGGTGGGAATAAATCACAATGCGGGTCTTTCTTTAACAAGCCATTTGCAGCCTTTTAGCCTTCACAAACTGTGTCCTTTTGAAAATTTGGTAGAGCACAGGTCATCAATCCACAGGGACAAAACAAAAGCCAACAGTATTATAACAGTTTGTTGACTGGGTGTGCAATGTGGTGATTATGTGACTGAATATATAAAAGACTTATATGTGAGGTTTGCAAATTTGTTAAATATTTTAAGTAGGGAACACACTCTACCTTAGCAGTGCATTGGCACATAAATGAAAATACACACACGTTTCTACATCTGTGCTTATACGACCCCAACTCATGGATCAATAGAGGTAGAGGTTCTTTTATGTGTTCGAGAGGTGTAAATAAAAATTGAGAAGTGCAAAGAAAACAAAGGAAGATTAATAAGTGCAAGGAAAAGCTGTGATTGACAAACAAAATAAGGAAAAAACAGAAATGCAAACCGAAGGAGAAGAATTACAGCCACGATGAAGCTGTGATTTTTTTGCATTTCACATATTTTGGGTTTCACAGTTTTGTTGGATGGTTTGCAATCCCATATTTCATTTCATTTTCATTTAAAAAGTGATTAAATAGAGAATTACCTTCTCACTCTGTTGTTCTCTTGCATTTTAATCCTCGGGGGATGAAAACTGGAGCCTCTGCAAAAGGTCCAAATGTGCATTCCCTCAAATGGTCACTTACAGTTGACTCCAAAAGTAAGTTTAACAACATAAACCCTCTTATTAAAATGCCTAACTTTTCTGCAGAAATAAACATGTTTACAGTTTGGTAAAAAAAATAAATAAATGGAAAAAACAAAAAACAACTTTTTTTGTTTCTATAGCTAGTCCCCCTGCTCATGGCAAGTATATAGGGTCGAATATTTAAAATTAAACTAAGGCTGAGAGCTACACAGAATTAAGCCCATGGTCACTCTGAGTGACAGCATCCTCTAATTTTCTGCTGGTTGTCATTGAAAGCAAAGCAAATCCTTTACAACTTCACCATCTTCTCCAAATGTGATCACTTCTGTCTCCAAAAAAAACTAAGATGATGACAGCCATCAAGACTTTAAACAGTTTTACAGATATTTCCCTCAGGAGTTGGAGGAAAAACAAAAGCAGAGCTAAATTGGAGGGAAAATTGTACTTTCATCCACCAGATGGCCGAAAACACAATTTAAAGGTGTTATTGTTGCTCCATAACTATAGCTGAACTGATAAGTTCATAAAAGTTAAGCGTTGTGTTTAAAGTTTGCTTCTTGAGCTCTCAAGTGGCAAAAAAATCAGCTATTTGAGGTTAAATGTGACTGCAGCGCTTGTCAACCAGCTGTCAGTTCGGTCCTGGTGCCAATTATATACTGCAGTTACTCAGCGTATCTTTCTAAAGTGAACATTAGCCGCTAAATGGCCCTATAAGACCAAGTGAAGTTGTAGCAGCAAAAACTGTGAGTGCTGCATTTGATAAAGAAAGACTTTTATTGTTTGTTTTTGTTTGTAGGACACTTCTGCCTTAATGCACGAATGAACAACATAAGCTCTTGCCTTTAATCCCATAAAGACGATAGGACCAGTCAAAATATGCCAACCTTTCTAATATGACTTTCTCAAGGTCTAACGCTTATCCTAACAAAGATATGACTACAAGGGCACACACACACTCACACACACACTCATACCCAAACACACAGATAAAGAAAGTAAAAAATCAGGACTCGGCTGTCTGAGAGGGAATCATTACTTTCCTTTGGTTTGAACTCTGTGTAGACTTTGTGACTCACACTCCCTCTCTTTCACTCCAATTTTTCCACTCTCTGTCTCTCTCATACACACACACAGAAACACACACTCACTCTCCTCCAACACATGCATGCTCAGCACATCTGTGCTCATGTCCATAGTGTGTGCATAAAGACGAGCGCAGACACCAGTGTCCACAGAACAATGCAAATATTTGCCTGTGTCTGGTTTGTCTTTTTGAGTGACTGGTGTTCATCTCAAAACAACTGGTCGCCTCTTTTTCTTCTTACAGCGTGTGTCCTTCTCTCTCTTTCTCTATGTGTTAGTCTGTTATTTCCTCTGCCTGGTCCCTGCAGGAGTCAGGCTGTCTGCTCCTTAAATAGGCCTGACCTCAGTACAGACTCTGAGGCTGCTTCAGTCTTTAACGCTACGCATGCTTCTCGGTTTACATTAGTGTGTGGTTTTGTGGGGGTGGGTGATTTTCAAACAGGCACTCTGCCTGTAGCCACATGAACTGTAGCTACGGGTTGTGCAGATTTTCATGCCCCCTGAATGTTAAATTTTTAATTTCGAATCATTTCTTCTCTATACGCTGTCAGCCACTTGCTCTAAATGCTCATGGTGTATTCAATCATGAGTTCAGAGACAATGGAGGTTCACGCTCAGCAACAAATCCACTTCATAACATAGCTCTCATACACCAGGGAAAATTAAATAATGCATAATGGATACTGAAGAATAACAGAAACACATAAATAATAATAAAAATGCTAATAGTGTGAAAACAAACCCAACCTCTGTCAGGGACTAGTCCTTCACTGGAAATGCTGATCCTTTATTACAAGCAGTAATTCCCCAAGGTGTGCTGCGCAGGGTGAGATCAGTATGTAAAGACATACATATCAGCACATCTATTGGAAATGTAATGGCATCAGTGTTAAGAGCCAATGCCTTTTTTGAACTATAGCTCCACTGTGATCCATGACACTAATATATCTACTTCTTTTGCAAGGAACACATTTGTTCTGTTTAAATTTCATCACATAACAAGACTAAAGGCCCTTAGCTCCACCCACTGCAAAGCGGCGTACAGTGCAAAGATCACTGCTAGTTTGTGACTAATGAGGTTGTCATTTTCATGATCAGTACCCACTTTGTGTAAGTAGCAAATGTATTTGAACCTTTCTGACTCACCTTTGGTCTTTAAATGGGGTTTGGTCACACAAATTGTTGGCACATTGCTGTCTTTAAGCAACAGGAGGCAACCTGGCCAAAGATAAACAAAATTATTTTATTTTTTCATGTATTTGGCTTTAAACCAACATAAAGTTGTACCAGTAGTCACAAAAACATGTGTTACTCAGGTTCTAATGATGATCGAGCAATATTACATGGAAAAACCTACTCATGAAAGTTATCGCTTGCACCTTCCTCATGCACGTAGCTGTGCAGCGCTCCTGACAGACACGCAAGTTTTTGATCCCACCTCATACTTCAACTTATAGATCTGTGTTGCAGTAAGGCTGCCTTTTGAAACTGATAATTCTCTGCTCACTGCTGCTTCTGTCGCTTAATGTCAAAGCTTTCAACCAGTTATCCTGCCTGTCAAAAAGTCAACTCATGAGCTTTGCAATGACCTTGAGAATAATAATATTCAGCTTATGTCCTGTTTCTGTTGCTAGAAATCTGCAGTGTTGGTCACACCTTTTTTTGTGAACATTATTCTAAATCTTGTTAAAAGAAGAATACATTAATAGTCAAAATAAGCCAATCTGCAGGAAAAGCATCAGATTCTTATTGGTGTTATTTATCTGAAAGATAAAAACTCCATGTTAGGAATACTCATGAGCTCTGCCAAGTCCTGCGTCACACTAGATCATACTTTAGGCTATTTTTTATTGTCAGTTAAATTTCTGCAGTGTGTCTAAACATTGTTACATGAGACTGCAGAGAAAATTGACACCAAATGGTCTTGTCTTGCAGTAATGAATAAAAAAAATGCACAAGCTGAATAAACCAAAATAAATTACCTTCTAATGTCCAATTCAATGTATCAGTGTGACACAAATGCTCCTAGAAAAGCATTACGCTCTTGTCCCTGATGTGAGTGCTTTCTAACCGCATGTTCTCTCGAGCGTGCATGGAGTCAAAGCATGGCCACACTGATAGTTTTGTTCTTTTAGTTTCATATATCACTTTAACTCAAACAAACGCAGGAAAAAGCCTCTAAATGTCTAATCGTCTCTTCACACCTGCGGTATTAGCAAAATGGAGCCATTAAATCAGAATGAAAATCTCGTGTTTAGGTTTACTCTCAGCCTGCTGTAGATTTCATAGCACATTAGTGTTAAACTGTGGAAAGCAGCAACATGGAGCTCTTTAGGTTCCACCTGTTCAAAAATGTGTCAGCGCTACAGTTTAACAGGGATTATTTGAAATGCAAACTGGGGAGCTCAGCTTTAGCTCATACACATGTGATGGAGTGTAAGTAGGAGCCAAAAAAAAAAAAAGTGTTTACTTCATGAATTATAAATGCTGTTGAAATGACTGGACATAAGCTTTACTAAGACAGATCCTGTTAGACATCCTCCAGTGAGGTGAATCAAAAAGTTAGCTCATGAGTTACATCTGCTCCATAAGCTTATCCCTGCTGGTGGGGATTGCCATAGAATTATATGCAAGACACAATGTTTACTTCAGCTGTGTCCCATTGATAAGGCAGAGGGTGGGAGCAGTGGAGAGAAAACTGAAAGCTCAGGAGAGAGCAATAGTTTGTGGAGTGGCACAAAAAAATGGACCACAGTCCAGGACCACCATTACAAATGACATAGAGCAAAGCTTTGGACCTGAAACCAGAGGCCAAGAGGAGCTGAATGACCACAGGCTTTGATAATGAGTCATAGTTGAACATGTGTGTCAAATCCAGTGGCATTTCTATAAAGCTAATCATATTTTCTGGTGATAATTTTGGTAGTTTGGACACAATTTATCCTGAATATGAAAGCAAAATTCTGATTCTTTAAGTGATAAGACCAGCAGTGAAAAGATTATTCAGATCATTTACTAGTAATAGACATAAACAAAATTTGAAATATAGAATGACCATCATAAGTAAAATCATGGATTCTGAATGTGACTAAAGACTAAGAACAAAAAACATTGTCAGCAAAAGCGGAGGAGCTACTTTGAACTACTTTGTGTATTGTTGCATTGTTAAATCGACAGCAATACATCATATTGTACAAGTTAATAAAATATGCAATGTTAATCTGTAAAGTAACCAGGAACAAAAGATGTCAAATGTATGGAAAATGGCATGAAAAGTATTTGAGTCTGGTCTCATTTCCAGGTTGTCAAGTACCTCCTTCCAAGAACAAGATTATACTTTGAGAAGGGTGGCTGTGGATGCAACAGACATGTAGTACTTCTTTTTATATTACATTTTTGGAGTCTGCTTGGTGGATTTCATCCACATGTCCAAAGAAGACAAATCTGCACAGTTGTTACAATATAACAAAATTATAACAGAATTCATGTCATATGAGAGTCTGTGTGAGCTGCACAAGCCAGGGCCCAGTGAGAGCAAAAGTGAAACCCGAAGTACTCTAAAGTAGAAAACTAATCATTTATTCCTGAACATAAGCAAGTAGTTTGGTGCCATAACCTAAACAAAACATCAGTTTCATAGTGTAACTACATATTGAATAATGCTTCCTGACAGGAAGGCTTTGAGCATCACACACATATGCAAAAACATACCTATGCTAATGTTGGTAATTGACAAGCCTGTGAGAACATGTTGAATAATATTTCTCTCAGAATCGTGGTGCAGTGTAAGTATAAAGTCACACACAAGAGCAATAACCTTTTCTAAGGAATATAATGGTGGCTAGTTTTCATTTGTCTTTAAAAAGGTAATTCTTAGGGCACTGTATGTGTTTATAAGAGAGATAACAGATGGGACAGGAAATTAGAGGAGATAAAGAGATGAGCAACAACATGCAACAAAGGTCTCCAGTCGGATGTGAACCGGTGACTTTGCAGCTCTTCAGTTAATGCACCAATGGATTAGGTTTTTTATCAAAAAACTGCTCCTGCGTTTTATCTGCAAAGCCAGAAAATACTTATAATGAATGCATCAATAAAACATCCACGCACAGATCACTTCATTTGTTTTCAGTACAGCTTCTGTCAACTAAAGCGTGATTCACATATTACACACAACACTCAAAGCACTCAGTTCAGATTAGACAAAGGTTGGTTTCTTTGTAAACACTGAAAAATACTTTCTTGACTGGAAAGAAGTCACGTAATCCTGACAACAATGGGATGACAGGTCATGCTGGTCTATCACAACTCCTACTCTACAGATTTTCTTTAAGGTGATATTGTTATGTGAATTTGTACTAGTACCATACGATTAGAATTAACACTTTCTGCAAACAGATTCACATTCAGTCCTGATGGTTAATTACACTTCCAAGGTGCTGATTATTGCCTAGGGAGGCGTTTGTTCAGCAGAAGCTGGAGAAGGAGGCAACTTTGCCTCCCCCGAGCAGAGACAGCGCTCTCAAATGGAACACAGGGCCTGAAAGTTGGCATTAGCAACCCGCTGAAATGGAATAGTGTCAGCCTTTGTCTTACCACATGACTGAATTTAATTTGTGTGATCCCCATGTCCTCAAACCAGTGGAGCAATCAAAGTAACTGCTGATGAAGCTCAAGGGTATCCAAGAGGGCTTTTATGAACTCTGAGCGGTTGTGCGGGAGATGAGAGAGCATTTTTGTTGTCTGAACAACAAAGGTCTTCAAGGTTTAAATGATTACTTTACACATAGTTTGGTTGACAATAAATACAAAGAAGTGAACTTTGGAAAAGAAGTGAACTGAGAAAACTGTAGTCGTTAATTATAATCACTAAGTTTCTTTCCTGCTTTGTTCCACAACAGCACCAAAATACAAGTCTGTTGTGTTTTGTTCATGTGAATGTGGGCTGTAATTAGCTATAAAGAAATATAAGACCATAAACGAGTAACTAGATTTTTCTTCCTAATTGCAATGCATTCTTGTGCAGTGCAGATGATAAATATATATTCTGTGTGATACCTATAATGCAGATGTGTGTGCATTTGCATTACTTTCAGTGCTACAAAGCTCTCATTTTCTTGTGAAAAACAGATTCATCATTGAAAAACATTTGACACTGTCAATCTGTCAAGTATTTCCAAAAAACTGAAAAACAAAAAAATATTCTATGATGACAGGTGGTAACTACAAATGCTGCCAAATGAGAGACTGCTGTAATAATTTATTTTAATATTTAAGCTGTCTTGGTGATTCTTGGTGCTTAATCACACAAGATGAATTTGAAAAAAAATAGAGGAGCAGATTATTGCTTTTATTTTGAAACCTGCTCAAATACTAGCTGGTTTACAACTATATATTATTATTATGTTATTATATATTAATCCAATCTCCTGCACTCAATACTTGTTAACAGAGGTATTAAAGAGGAGTAAAAAGATTAATTGCTCTAAAAAGTATTCCTGACTTACAGTAGATCTACAAATTTAAAAAAGTAGCATGAAAAGTACTAGTTCCTTACAAAAAATACCTTTTACTTGTTTACCCTGGATAAAAAAGTGAAATGTTAATCAAATGTGCACTTATAATTTGTAAAATTCTTTTAATTAACTACATTAGGGACTTTGAAGTATTCATTCTTTTTAGCACTAAAAGCATCATGTTGAAATGATTTTTACTTTATTCTATATAGTGAAACAATTTGTTAAGTCCGTTCTGAAATAACTGCCATAATCTGCATGAATGATCATCTTTCTGACATTTGATAAAGATAACTGTAATGTCTGCCCTGATGATGATGGTTTCCACCCACATGTGATCAATTACAGGAACAGGTGCTATTAAAAGCCCCAGTTGAGAGTAATGACAGCTGCTCTGGCATTGTTAGAGGAACCTTCCGATGAGGCTCAGCTGGTAAAAACTGCACCTTTTTTTTCTGGTCTTTTTATTGGCAGGTCTAATGAGAAGTGAACCAGGCAAAAGCACTGACATGCAAACAAATGATTAAGAGCCTGTCTGCATCCATTTATGACCAGTTGTGGGTGTGAAAACGAGGCTTGTGCACATGCGCGCAGCCCCACAATGCCAGAGGTTTTTAAGACAAAACCATGCATATTCATGCCTTCATAAATCTGATGAAAAGAATGAGCATGTATTTCAGTCTTTGTGTAGATTTATGACAACATATTTTTTGTAATGCATTCATGCCATGGAGCACATAAGCCCACTGGCTGTAAACACATGGAAAACAAAGAAAACATGTCCTGCTGATCATATCCTGTGTGATCACAGCCTTTCAGGGTGTAATAAGGTAATTTTCGGTTTGTGCTTCAGTATTAATCACACTGGATTACATTTTCATTTATTTTTGTTGATTTTTTTTTCTTTTCCGTTTGTGCTTATAAGTAAGTGGGGGCAGCTTGCGGAAGCTAAATCTCTCTTAAGCTTTGATGGAAATTAAGGCTTCATAAAAACCAGGTAGATGTAGAATATTAAGCAATGGTATTGAGTAAAAGGTATTATACATGACTCATGTAAACACCTTTTTGTGAATAATAATGTTTGTTATCAACATTTAAACAGAAGCAGGGTTATCAATGATCTAAATACAACACAATAATACTGAACAAGATGAAAAACATCTTTGCTTTTCTTGAAAAACCTGTTTTGTTGCTTCATCAAAGCAAAATGACACATGGTGGGATGCCTCAGTGTCCAGAAAGAAGCTTCTGTTACTTTCAATGGCAAACACTATAAATGTTGAGTCGAAGATGGAACCTTAAAGTTAAATAGAATAATTTTTCAAATATAATATTCTTTGGTTGCTGCCTCACTTTCTGTCAGACTGCCACTTCTGTCTAACTGCAGGTATAAACCCACAAACTCTATAAACTTTTAAAAAAACTGTGTGAACGATGTTAACATCCCAACTCCTCATTTGTGCTGCAGAGGGCCAGCAGCAGGTGGCACGGGGCCACAGAGGGACACCCACCTTACTTGTCCTCAGGAGCTAATAATTAATGCAGCACTGCTTGCTGCTTTTATCCTCACCCAGACAGATTGTAATTAACTCAATTATATTTTATTATACATGCTACAGATTCCCCCATCCATAACAATGTGGAATTACTGGTTAAAAAAAGTCTGAATACATGCTTAGTTTATTTATTATCAGCTGCTGATGTTTCTATGTTATCTGCAGAGAGCGGGAGGGGACTAAAAAACTTTTGTAATCAAACAAACAGGATATTTCTGTTTTATCTTAACAGAAATAAAACAACAGAAATAAAAGTTAATTATCATTTTTTTTAACAATATATTATAACTTAGATGGTAAACAATTAATTTACATTCACAGAAATGAAAGTGTCCTCAGTCAAACAGCTTATGCACAAAAGCCTTTGTGCACTGAGATAATGAAGACTTAAAATGAATAAATAAAAAAAAAATCAGAGAGTTAGATCAATGCCACTGTTATTGTTCTGCTAAAGGTTTACATAAGAACTAGTCTCTTTTTTTGATTAAATAAAACAAAATATGACTTTCTAATTTATGGGCATTAATACTTTAAAGGAGCAGGTGGGTAGAATTTTTATTTCTGTACAAAGCCAGGCTAGCTGTTATCTTTAGCTTAGCTAAACCTCAATGCTAAGTCAAGCCCCCAGGAAGTGTGCTGGGCTATGCAATTTTTTTTGAGGGGACAAAAGATTTGTTTTACTTTCATAATTGGAATAATTAGTCTGATAACATTTGAAAAATATAAAGAGCCACAATTTGAAATAATTTTAATCCCCACTGAGGTTAACTCAGGACTTAACAGGAAGCTAGTCAGAGTGGTCACCAGAAGTCACCGATGCACATGGTGCAGAGGCCCCACAAAGAAATAAAACCTATGCGAGAGATCCAGGTACATTTGTCCCACCACTGTTAATCTTCTATAAACCTTCTCCAAAAGGTCAATCAAGCAAGTGTCGACTTTGTCTTTCCACATCTGGAGGAAATCTGAAATTTCAGCTGAGATTTTAGCTTTTGAAATCAATCATTTTCCTTATTCATGGTTATTTATTAGCCTGACAGCTGCAGACACTGATTGGGGACCAAATTTCAGAGGGATTCAGAATTACACGGTTTTGAAGGAGAGCCCTAAACCAACTCTCAGTACAGTTTCACTGGAAACCCCCTCCCCCCTGCTGATGAGCAAATTCTCAGTGTGGTTACAAAAATACAAAGTTGGATTAAAGCTAGCAATGCCTTTGTTACAGTTTATGTTGACAGGATCCCCAGGCTACAGCAAAGCAGTGCTGAGAAAGAAGGTCATGTCTGTCTGTTCTCCTCTCCCTCCTGAACCGAGCCTCTCCTGGGAAGAGCGAGTCTCTCTAGTTTTTTCGAAACATGTCAGTATGGGGTCTTTGTGCAAGAAAATGGATTTCCTTCATGTGCTCAGAGAATATTTGCATCAAAGGAAGCTTATACCACCATTGGGGGGAGGGCAGATGTCTGTTAATGTTGCCACTAAGGCAATCACCCATGACAAATTCTCCACAGACAGAGGAAGTCACAGAGGCTGCGAAACTTCTGGGAACTTGTCAACCCTCGCTGTCATCAGTGCTGACAAGGTCCATGCCACACAGACGCTGCGTCTGCAGCAGCTGGTACCAGATTGTCAGTGCCAAGCTGAAATCTTTGTTCAGTTTCTGCAAATATTTCAGGAATTAGTCTGCTGCAGTCTGATCAATGCATCGAAATTTGACGGAGGAGTAAGAAAGCCACGTTTTAGGTTTACAGATTTGAGAGCCTTCACATCTATATTGCCACCAAGACTCTTAGAAATTAGATTCATATTCATTCATATATGTAATAATAATAATTTGATCAGGCAACATACATATATACACATATATACTTTTAATGATTGCCCTCGTCTGAGCCCTGCAGTTGAACACACAGAGGGGGGCTTTCTGACAAGTGCATATTACCGTGTCCATGTTCCATACCACGTAATATCTGAGCAGGTTGTGAATACACGCTGACTTAAATAAAGCAGGTATACTTAAGTTATTTTAATTTAATTAATCCAACCATCCATTTATCTACAACTACTTTGAAAGCTGTGTAACGGAGTCAAGGCCTCAGAGAAGCACTAATGGATCTCCTGCAGACATAAACTGCGGTAAAAAAAGGTCATTTTCAATGTCACAATTTAAATAAATTGCAAATGGTGTCCAGATAGCTACAGAGAGAGCTGTGAAATCTTAAGTACTGAATATTTGAAAAGACAGTTTTCTCTTTGATGGGTAATCTTTAAATTCTTAAGTTGTAGTTTAAATGACAGAAAATATACTGAATAGTTTCATGTTACTATAAAACCATGACATATGTTGATGTCTTGAATTTTACTGACAATACTGTACACAATAAAGCTCAGTGCACAGAACGTATTTTACACGGTCTGTATGCAGTGTTGATTTAGGACACAATAGAAACCAAAACATCATTGACTGAAAATAATTTGACATCAAACATTAAAAACGATGTCTTTAAGTTTGTTTTCTTGTTCAATTACTTCCTAAAATGAGGCTGCTGTGTGTAAAAACACCATAATTCGTACACTGCTCATCTTATGTAGGTGTTGGCATCCTCATATTGAAGCGGTGAGTCATCGCTTTAACCTCATAGTCACTGTTTAATATGAAACCCAAAGTGCTGGAGTAAAGAGCCAAAATGATGAAATGTGTCACTATCCGAATGTTTTCTGACTGTACAGCGTGACGATAAAAGCAAAATACGATGACCCTCGCAGCCGCACAGCAGAGCTGAGCTGTGTACACAAATGTGTCAGTGTTATACAGTTGCCCCCACCATATCTGTCCTATGGGAAATTTGCATTTAGAGTGTAGGGTGTGTAACGCGGCCCACATTTACTGCCCAGCTACAGAGCGATGCAGCATACCGACTGTAAATGATGCCAGGAGCAGATTAATGACAAGCATCAGGATGAACTAATTAGCAACACCACAGTAGAGCAACCTACGGATGCTATTGACTCTGTCCCCCCCTCGCTTTTCCTCTGTGGGTGAGGAGAGAGGGGGGAGAGGCTGCCTCGGTCTGATTAAAGAACAGGAGAAATATTGAAGCCTTATCTCTCCTTTCTCTGCAAGAAGTCATCGTGAAAAATGATAACAGCATCCGTGTGAAGAATCCCGAGTGGAAATGGCCTCAGAAAGTGATACACAAACAAACAGAAAACTGAGAAAAATATTTACCAAAAATTACAAGTTGGTGGAAGGGCAGGAATGCTGCAGAAAGCACTGCTGCAAAAAGAGAGTGAACTCAAAATAATATGTAGTTTTCCAATGATGGACACATTCACTAGACTGAGTAATTGACCGTCCCTGAAAAGCATTGAAAGTTTAAGTCATGAACAGCTGGCAACAAATTCTGATGTTGTATAACATCTTGTGTACTTAATATGTTCCGGTCACACATTAAACAAACATGAAACCCACAGCAATGTAAGAGTATATGCATGAGAATATCAGGAGGTTAGTAATAAATACATATATAATCAATCTGAAGACTTGCAATACAAGAGGCAAGGCTCTTTTGTCACAACCCATCAAGCTCTTAGATTTTGCACTTATTTGTTGTTCATGTTTCCTTGTTTTTGCTGTTTTTTACTGGTGGCCATAGTCTCGTTTGAGGTCCTATGACCAGTCATGTTTCCCTCCTGTGTCAAGGCAAGTTGATGGCTAGTCACATAATGTAATCAATAGGATTAGTGGACATAAGCACACATTAACACACAAATTGAATATTTGTATCTGTTAACAAGAATTGTGTGGATAAAATTTTGTTTTTTAAAAATACTCATTATCACAGTATTTTTATGATGGTCAGGATGGTCAAGATGACCTTTTTTTGACCTTCAGTAAAGTGTTTTTGTTCCCTTAAACTTTGCCACAAATGGAAGTCATGTTTGAGAGTTCTGCACACATGCCATCAACTCTGACGTCCTTTCTGTGACTCCAGTGTGGTTAATAAATGTAGTGCATCATTCAGCCATAAAACATGGTAAAGGCATGAAATATAGTTATGCTGTATGTTGCAAAAAAGAAGAAATTGGTGTCCACGTACCATAATGATTATATTTGCCATTGACAAAATGCTGTGAGACTGCGTTTGCACCAAAACAGTCCCTGAGGAATGCATCATTTCCTACTGTTTGAGGTAAGTTTTCACCAGTGAACAGCTGTTTTACAGTGTAATTTGGCCCTTTTCTTGGAAATGGCAGAAGAAACCAGATCACACTCAGCGTCACGTTACAGAATAGAGGACTTAGAACATATATAATAACAGACTGAAGCATCGTTGGTTTGTATCTTTTCATGTGATTTTCTGACAACACCAAATATAATACATTGTTCTTATTGTCACAGCTGAAGTTTGATGATGACTTGACCTTAAACAGTGTGATGTGTGATGTGGACATTGGAGGCCCCCAGTTCACTGACAGGGGCTTTTTTCAGGGAAGGCAGGATACATCTTGTGTAAAGCAGTTTAACTTTTACAATGAACTTTGTTTGTGTGACGCACACAAAATGTATGGTCACATTTGAGATAATGTGATATTTGTTTTATTGTGGGATACAATGTTTTTTTT
>JAPZDV010000020.1:4799692-4831582 GCA_029814665.1 Acanthurus lineatus
TGCGTATATCTCATCATTTCTCCTGTTATTACAGGACTCTTATCTGTTTATGAGTCATCAGTCTGAGACTTGTAACATTTGCATATTTTTTAAGTATTTGCGTAGTGATTTTTGAATTGCATTTTTTTTGTTTGTTTGTTGGGGAAGATCTTTGAATAATATATCAGTAATATATCCTTTATGCAAAGAGTAAAACACCAAAAATGACTAACTGCAGCTTAAGAAGGTCTTCACACTCTGCTACTTCAGAAATGTTTATCAGATGCGTTTGGCAGCACTTGTTCAACTGAAAATGCCAAGGTTGCTCAACTTCTCTCACTTCATAATTCATTAATAAAACACACTTGTTGACAGTAACCCGCTTGGTCAATGACATTTCACTGCAAAGAGACAACTACAACAACAACAAGGTAAAACCGTTTTAGAAACATGGCACAGATGATGGATGTTCAATTTTTGAAACAATCTAACAGACAAATTAAAGGTTGCAGACACTGACTTCAAGTTCAAGCAACAACAACATGGATTTGAATAAGATATCACATAAATAAAGGCACAGCATTAAATATACATCTCCACACAGACAGGATATAACTTATGTGATATAATATCTAACTCCTGCCCAGTCAGATACAGTATCTCATATAAATATGCCATCACATGTAATCACTGCTGTGGGGCTTTGTAAAACATTGCAGCTTGAGTTATTGTTTGATAAAATATCCAGTAAATCCTCTGTTTAAATAATTAATTTGCAAAGTGCAAATACAAGGATGAAAGCATACAATTGAGTCTTGCATAAATGCTAATAAATTAGCTGGGCAGAGCTGCAGCAATCAAGTCCATATTCAAGACTTTTTTTTTATCTTGGACACAAACTTTCATGGGTATTTGACTGACATGTCCCACTCTCAGCTGCCACTCCTGCCTCTTGCAGACTTAGTTCTTGTCTGTTTCCATACCTTCATGCTTAGCTTATTATATTATGCGAAAATATTTAGTTTCTCATTTATTTGCAGTTTTCTCAGAGCTGTGATTGCAATGCAAGAATTGATACAACATTTAGGCTTAATTTCCAGATTCTAATCACAGGTCAAACTACTTCAAATGCAAATGAATCCACTGATTACACACAGTTGACTAACTACGAACTCTTGACTCCTACAGCAGTAAAACAACATGAGGCATTTGTTTTTCTCTCTAGCTTGACATTATCTTGAACCTTTTTGGACTTTTGGTGTTAACTCGAAACCACTCTGCCTAGACTCGTCTGAGACCTGGCTGAATTGATCTTGACAGCCTGGACAGAAAGTATCACTCAGGATCCCATCGGATCATCAAATGCTCTGCAAAGTCATGGTGGTGCTGAAGTTCCATCCACAAGTCTTTTCTTCCAAAATAAAAGCATGTGGGAAAGCAATAACCAGTATGAACGCACAACATATGGTGAGAAACTCCAATTTGAGGAGGACGTTTATTTTTAAAACGGGCTTGCGTCAGAGGTTCATATCACCCACATCCACCACTGTAATTTGAACAAACCAGAAACATCTGGTGTTCTCAGTCAGCTTTCTAATTATAATATATTAATATTCCCTTCATTGAACATGAACACAGAAACACTCTCCTATAATGTGCCCATGTGTTTTATGTAGAAATTCTCACGGAGAATCTCTGAATCACAAAAATACTTTTGCTCTGTTGTTTTCGGTTTGAGTGCAAGCAGTTTTGGAAAGACGTGCCATGATATTTGGTGCAGAGACTCTGGTTGCAAAGAAGATGAATCATACAGACATTGATGACCACCCTGATTTTTTTTCATGAGATTGTAAACTTTCTGACCTCTACAATGATTGAATTGATTGCCATAATTGAATAAAGACATTCTTTGGTCCCAAGAAGATGGAGTGTATGGACTTTGGTGATCAATTACCTTTAAGCTTTGTAAGTTTTTCTTTTTTCTTTTTTAATTAAATTTTGTACAAACACTCTTGTTCCGCTCAGGATGAACAGTAATTACTTTGATTATCCCCTGACTTTTCCACTTGTGCAATCATTTGGTCAAAATTGTCTTCTTTCTTTTCAGCCTTTCGTTTCTGATTTAACGCCTGACATTCCCATCAGCCTCAGCTGTCCTTAATGTTTAGTGTTAGTTAGCATGATAACACTTGAGGCTGGTATAGCAACAATGGTAAGAATAATACCTCTATACATCAACCTGTCAGCACCGATATTGTGACATTCTTGCATCCTGACATTAGCATTTAGCTTGGTAGAGTTTCAGAGAGCTGCTAGCATAGCTCCAGTCTTGTTTAAAATGCTAGTGTGGATTACCATTCAGAGGAGGTTTATTTCCAGCAGCCACACTCTGGATCACATGGTTATGGCCTCAATGCTCACTATTTTGCACAAGTTACCTTTTTTTTCAAACCAAGACTTTTACAACTTTAATTTTAAGCATCCAACAATGTGCAAACCGAACCAGAAAAAACTCCATCCGATGAAGATATTTGCAATGACTGGAAAGGCAAAAAAAGGCAAAAATCCTGCAAAACTTGTAGTTTAAATGACAATTTTATGGTTAGACCAACACGTTTCAGCTCTTGGAGATCACATGGGATAATTTTAAACCTGCTACCAGAAAAATGTATCCTTAAACTATCTAATATCATGCTAATTTTAATCCAGTCACAAACAACTCACAGCAACGAGTTGACAAACAACTGCTCCCCTGGGCTTTTTGAAAGTCATATTAGCCAAAAGAAGGAAAACACTGACTGAGGTAGAAGTAGATGAACCAGGCTGACTGAAACTGGCTTCAACAATTATGTAAATGAAAGCAATTCATAACAACAAAAAATCAACTCAGAGAATACAATGAGCATCATTAGACAGAGTAGGTGTATTCATTGATATATCAGTGATAACATTTTGAAATTCAAGCAAGAAGTAGAATCACACACCAAAAGAGAGTGCTTATTGAAGGTATACTCTGCTTTGAAAGAGCCTACATGTGATATAATGTGCTCTGGACTGACATGCTTAGGGAGCTGCTGGTTACATGTCTTACAGGTGTGACACTGTGACCTTTTCTGTGTACCTGTGTCTCACTGATAATGGCTCAACAGTCAAAATTGCTGCTCGATCACATAACAATAAGGTTGTCAGGGTGACTTTCAGGGTGTGCGACGGAGGAGGGGGTGGAGGATACCAGAGACGTATCTGACACTATTGATTATCTTGTTGATGGAAACTGGTTGACTGACTAGATCACATGCCAGCATCTCCAGGCCTGAGCAGAGGCTCATGGAAGCTACAGTCTATCACACAACACTCTTTGTTCTCGACAGAGGGACAGATAACCTTTCTCTAACAGATGAGGTTGATGTGAGATGAAAATATATAAGGCACATGCCTGCTACACTGGTTACTGGTACTGCAGGCGACTCTGCAGCATCCTTTTGGAAATATACTCGGCAATGCTTAAAGACAAATAAATGTAAGGTCTTAAAATATAAATTTGAACATTTCTGTCATGTAGTCAATGGCTTGTTGCTCCCAAACCTCTCCTTTAACTTTCTCTGCATTTAGTTTATGTTTTATTTACAACAACCAGAAGCCTTTTATACCTCCATTTTCATGAAAACACATAAACTGCACCTGCTAGGAGTAGATTTAATGCAAACCATCCATCCATTCATTTATTAACTGCAATGATTTATCCTTAGCAGGGTTGGGTCAGGGTTTGGGTGTGTGTGGGGGTTGCTAGCTGACATTTGAAGAGGGCAGTGTACAACATTGATAGGTTGCCATTTCATCACAGAGCTGCTTTTTTAGAAATGAACAACCCTTTGCGCTCACATTCTCACCTATGGGCAATTTGAGAGTCGCCAGTTGGCCTGATCTGCATGTTTTTGGACTGTGGATGGAAGCTGGGGAACCTGGAGGAAACTCATGCAGGCACATGGACAACATGCAAACTCTACTCAGAAAGGCTGGGTTTGAACCCAGAGCCTTTTTAATGTGAGGCTGCAAGGCTGCAATTGTTGGTCTTTTTGTTACAGTTTTTTTTAAGACATCACAAGATTGCAATTTGTTTTCCTTGAGCAGAATCGCGGACCACCATACCATGGACGGTATGAGCAAGTGCTCAGCATCATCACCAGCTGCTCAAGAATTTACCATCATGTTTTTGTGCAAAATTATTTCTAAGTGTCTCAGTTACTACATGTAATGTATAGTATTTTAGCATAGAGATACACAACCAAGTTTTATAGGTAAAACTCACTGATTTGTGAAATATGGCATCTGTGATATTATCCAATCAAAGCAAATTGAAGGTAACTGGTAAATGCATTAAAACTCTTTGGCTGGCTTGTCTTTTCTTCTTTTGATTTTAGATATTGCAGGGTCAGATTTTTATCCATATTTTGCCTCGAGTAAAGCAAAGTCTGGCCTTAATTCACCCACCAGAGACAACATGTGCTCCTTCTATAGTTTATTCGCTATAGCCTTGATGCTTAAGTAAGAAAAGAATTCTGTTACTTGGTATCATTTGTTTGTTCTTTTGATTAGAGATACACAGAAGTTTGAGCGCTTGATCATTTCTCGGTCAATCGTTTTATATTCAAGGCTGGAGTTCAAACAATAACAATGCAATAGTAGAATCATAATAGAAGGAATAGAAAGCAGTAACACTGTGTTATTCCTTAGTTTGATGGAATATAATTCATTTTCAACATCCATTTACCAATATGCTATGAAATTATATAAATTGAAACTACAGTAAGTGGGACAGTTTTGCCTTGATAGTTCCTTTGAAAAAGCATTATAGTTACAATTTTCTTCTTCAGTCCTTCTAAGAGGCTATTTCCATCATTTCCATCTTGATTATCTATCTAACCTCCACGTTATAAAGGGCTCCATAAGTACCTTGAACTACCTGTTTTTTCTACTCTGCAGCACCCTTTATTTTCTGATCATGAGTTTTTATTATTCTTAATGGTTTCTTACTGCATGTACTGATATCAATCACTATTCTCTTTACTGACCACTTTCTGAGGCAAGTGGCCTCTTTTATGGCTCTATCACTTATTGTATTTTCTCAAGTCAAAGTACCACTTAGCCGCTATATATACATATATGTAATACCTTTATAAGAAATTAGTATAATCAACATCCAGAGTTCTTGTTTGAAAAGTTAGTTTCTGGCCTCTTAGGTCTCTCTTCCATTAGGAGAACCTGATCTTTTGCTTTTGTTCTTGTTACCTTTTTATACAACAAACTCTCAATTACAACGGGGTTAAAAAGAAATTCTTGTGGTTGCATTTTTAAGGGTGTTTTCTCGATCTGCACAGTAAAAAATGAAGTGTCTGTTTGAGTTCACATGTCAGTGATCTAGCTAGTAGTGTTATGCTAAAACACCAGTTCAGTGGAAGGTTTAAATGACAGTGTGGCATTCATGCTTGTTTCATGGTTGCATACTTACAGATGAGGAAATGTCTCTCTTTCTGTAATTTTTTAGCCATATGGGCTACTTGGCAAATGTGAGCAATTTGGCAATACCAATTTCCAAGACTTCAGCTGATTGGGAAGAAGCATCAGAACCAGTTTCCAGTCTCTGGATGAGAGCATCTGCTGCAGTGTAACCGGGAAGGACCAGAATTACATGAGTGTGCCGTTCCTCTTCTTTCATAATCCTTAAAGAAAAGGCATCATCACAACCTGATTGGTCAGGAAGTGATGATGCACCGGGCTGCTTTCAATTATCATTTAGGAGTCAGTCAAAATTTTGACATCAGCAAAAACAAACTAGGGAAAGGGTGTGTTATGTTCCTACCTATCATGGGCTCTGTATAGCACGGACTTACTGCCCTCCAGAAGAAGGATCATCTCCTCATTGCTCCCATTCTGTTCAAGAGACTCTTTGGTGGCTCTTGTCAGTGAATCAGCCCTTCAAACGCTTGGAGGAAGAGAAGACACAGCTGAATCACTGCCTTCAACAGACCTCTGTTTCCTCAAAGGGAAGATAAGAGGCCAAGGTGTTGCAACACGATCATGTAGAGAGAGCGTCTTTGTGCCATAGCTATCATCCATCTAGCCACCCCTCAGGATGCTGAGATGGAGACACAGCAGCTCGGAGCACATATGAATGTGACATAGCAGCTAAAGTGTACATAAAGAACATTACACAGAATACATTTTTCCATTTTATTGAGGATGGTAGCCGAGGTTACTGTGCTATAGCGCCACCCTCTATAAGAGTGAACGGTGAAGAGAAACTGAATGGATGGATGGAAACAAATGAAGAGGTGCTTTATTATTTTCTGATTATATTATACAAAACTATGCAGGCTACATAGTGTCAACATTTCCTTTTTAAATATCAGGAAAATTACATGAACTATTTAATTATATTATTATTATACATGATGGGAGCCCCAACTTTCACTCCCTTATTTATGACTTTGTTACATAAAGGGTTAATTGGTTTTTTTTTTTTAGTACAGAGGTGCTGAAAGTTGGTGTTACGTGTAAATCCTGAGGTGCAGATTTTTCTAATAAACTGGACTAGGCTGCATGTAAGAGACCAATTTGAACCTCTGTGTGAGGTTCATGAGGTGTTACACTTGTCTGTGTTAAAACATTTTGAAATGGCCAGCTGGAGTAGGTCATTATTTGGGTATCTGGAACCTTCTGTACCGTAAACATCACATTTTTCCTTTCTTTTTTGTGTGTATTACATAATTCTGCAACCTTTCTTCTTTAGTAGCAGAATCCTTGAAGGAATACAGTTTTCCCTCCATTATCCTGATGCCACATCAGATGTGTTGCAAAGACAGCACATGCAGACACTTTTGGTACTTCAGTGTTACTGGTTGTAAGACCTCCTTTTCTCTCTCCCTATGCTGCCTCTCTCTCACACACTCACACATACACCTTTTTCCCAACTCTGTATCCCTTGCAGTGCTCCAAGCTCTCTGTTGTCACTCTCCCTCCACCACAGCACAGCACCCGCACCCCCTGCCAGGCCCTGCAGCGCTGGGTGCCCGAGCTTTCATTCCAGCCTGTCAGAGGGAGTGAGGATAGAGATGCCAGGGTGGTAATGGAACAGGAGTAACCAGCTCTCACTCCGATCATACACGACAAGTGTGAAAGACTGTTCCCGCACCCGACTCTGAAGCCTTGTGTTCATGCAGCTCATGCAGCTGTTTATGGTATGTGTTGATATTTTTTTTCTTTATTAAAAGCAACTCATAAGGACTCCTCTCCCTTTTCTCTTTAAATGCAAAACACTGCATTGCCTCACACTGATATAAGCAGAAGGAGCTGCAGATGGTGAAATGTTAATATGGTCGTTGTTACATATAAGGTTTAATTTTCATATCACAAGCACTGAATAACTTTTCTACCATGCAATTTAATATAACCCTTTTCTTTGTTGTGAAAATAATTTTTGAGTGTATAACAAGAGAGGGCCATCGAATGACATGCTGCTATTATGCTGGTAGATGATGCAGTGACTGTAGGCACACAGTATGATTACTCTTGAAGAGGCAGAGCTTCACACATCAGCCACAACAACCTCCCATGAGAGGCCGGCTCTGAGCTTCCAGTGGCTGCTGAAGTACTTTTGAAGCAGTGGCATCTCGATGTATCTGATGCGCCGTCAACCAACCAACATTACCATTGTATAGAGCTGAAGTGGTTTCATCATAGTGCATGTAGATTCTATATGGACCGACTACAATAAATTGCTCATGCTTGAGATCCATGAGAGATGAACATATGAAAAAAAAGTCATTTTTTTCTTCATCAGTGCAGAATATTTGGTCTGTTTTTCTGCCTACTAAACACACTGAGGTTTTATTTAAAATCATTTTTATATACAGACATAGATTAAATCCTCTTATGTTGTGAGATGCACCAAGTGTTTATAACACATAGTTTATCAGCTGCACTGTTACCATGCACCACTATTCAAACAACACGGATGTCATGCACATTTTATTTTAAGAAATTCACATCCATATCTAATATTCAGAAGAAAATTGTGTTCCCTTGTTTATGCTAAACCTCAGAGCTGAAAGAGGGGAGCCTTACCTGTATCTCCATGATCTGATCTGCTCCTTTTTATTTCCCTCTCTGTTCACAAATATGAATGTAAATATAACAAATACACAATACAAGAGGCTGTACAAAATCTTGTGTGCAATGTTCAAAAAAAAAAAAAATCCTAATTTAGAAAGTACTCCAAAACCAACAGTAAAAATAACAACTGAATTCAGTGCATAGACTTAAAAATAAATAAAAATTGTACATAATAATCTTTGTCCTAATTTGCAAAAAGTTATTTTTACATTATGTGGTGAATTTTATCAGTATATTTTGTATTTTACTTGTGCTTTTAATTATAATTATGTAACTTAAACCCAAAGTTAATGTATTTTCCCTCTTATGACTTTTTACACAGAGCAATTAATTTAAATCAATTATTCACAGTTTAAAACAAAAAGTTCACTACTGTATGACTGTTGGGTAGCGTTTACATTAAACAGGGTTTTTAAGCAGCTTTAATGTTTCCATGTTTAATAAACAGGTTTAATGTAAAAAGTCATGACACTGGTAACATTTCCTTTATTCTCTTTAGTTTGCATTAATAAGCACCTACATTTGATCAGTTGTTGAGATTACACTACTACACTTGCTTTAAATTTTACGTTGCAATAGTATGGTTACCATGGAGATTTTAGCCAACAAAAGCTGTAGCGATGATACTGATTCCACTCCACAGACAAGCAGCAGAGTTAAAAAGCCTGCATGCATTAGGTGGCTTTTAAATTAGTTTGGATTTGTTCAAGAAAAGCATCCAGCGTGGTGAAAACCTGCAGGAGTCAAAGCGTGCAGAGCAACATCTTGATTGCTCTCTCTCATTTTAGAGCGTGAAACACGCACACACCCATACACACACACACAGCCCTACACAGCAGCTGCACCTCTCCAGTACAAGTTTCTGTATGAATCCACCTGAAAGCTTTGATAGCTCATTTGATTGGTTACCTGATTTTGTCAGCATTTTACCCCATAAGGCTGAAATGCTTCCCTTTGATTGGAACATTTAAAAAAAAAAAAATCATTTTTCAGAACAGAATAAGCCACCAGAAAAAAAAAATCTAAATTATTCTCATCAAAATGAATCCTAACTTCTTTTGGTGGATCTACCTCACTATAAGGCTGAAAGAGATTCTTCTGCTCTTCACATATTTTTATTTCTACTACAAAAAAGTGTCATCTTATAAGCTCAAACCTTAAGTTTCTATTATGTTTTATCTCTCTTGCATGCATCTTCAGTGGATTGGATGGCTTTTCTATATTAAAACATTTGTGAGTGATAAGTGTAATTTTATTTCCAAACCACATGTTGTAAAGATGTAAGCACATCTGTTTCTCCAAGACACATTAGAGAGGTGCTATGTGTAACATTTTAGCATCAAACACAGTGTGGTCTCTTGGGGTCAAATTAGTGCTGTGTACTGTTAAGTATGGAGTTAATGGTCTAGTTTAAACTGCTTTGGAAGAACAAGAGTGAATGACAGTATAATGTATTTTGACTGAAAAGTTGTGAAACTATTGGATTACTTTTAGTATCGATCACTAAAACAGAAGGAATCAACATGTCACATCAACTTTTATGTGTGTGTACTATGTTTGTGATTAAATGCAATTAAAATAAAAGCTTGAAAATGGACCAAATTTACACAAAATGTTACGTAAAAGCTATAATAAAATGTCTGATCTGTTTCCTTGTTCAGAGCTTGGGGTCTGTTTAAGCCACGCTGCCTCAGTTGTTCAGTGACCCTTTTGTTTGAAAGAATCTGTCTAACTAGCTCCCCAATGACGTTTTTTAAAAGAAGTATTTCAACCAGTTGTCTGACGTAAATATCCTGTTCAGTAGACAAACATCTTTTATCTGATATATCTAAGTATTTATTCTACAAAACACTAAGTAGTCATCAACTGAAATATTTGTCAAAAAACAACATTTAACCTTAAGGCTGCAAAAGCTTTATGAATCATCCACATTTGCATCAAACACGTTCTTTTATTTCTTTGCTCCTGAGACCACTGAGATGTTGCATGTAATGTCAGAGAGTGTGTGACATCAATCTCTGCAGAGCTTTTAGCTGAGTGTGACGCGTCAACACTGACAATGAGGCATACAGCAGTGGTGTGGCTACAGGCCCAGAGCCAGGAGTTGAGCAGATTAAATCCCTATTCAGATGGGATTTGTCCGGAGGACAATGTGCTAAAATAAGTGCTAACAAAGGACATCTGCTCCTTGGAAATTTACATGGGATAAGACATCATTCAGACGTGACTCAGAAAGTGGTTTATGCTCCATTTACAAGTTGTCATCACACACAAAATGAAGCATTTGTGAAAGTGTTTGCAGGGACAGATATTTTAGAACTGTATTTATATTTAAGGACTGATTAGAAGATGTGCTGGGGGCTGATGTAATGATATGTAATTAATGAATATAACAATTAAGATTAAAGCTATTTTCCTTTTACAACACAATACTGGACAATGAAATGCAGTTTTTTTCTGTCTTTATACTAAAACTAAAAACAGAAAAAAATATATGAATGTGTAAATTAGTTGTAGGTTCATTAAAATATATTTAAAAATATCACTTTTGAGTGATAGGGATGAGTTACACTCTCACAGCTTGAGGATAAAAGCTGTCTTTTAGTCTGGTGGTGCAGCAGCCGATACTTGTGTATCTCTTCCCAGAAGGCAGCGGGGTGAAAAGGCTTTGGCTGCGGTCAGTATCATCTTCTACTCTCCTTTGAGCTCCACATATGTGGAAGATAGACATCAGGGGTTATTTTAGGAATATTTTAACATATTATTGTAATTCTATGAATAAAAACACATTCAGGTCACTGTAATGACACCACACACTTAGTTTCCACCAGATAATGTTTACGCCACATAGAGCATTCAAACTTTGTCCCACCTCCCCAGTGGTGGTCAAGTGAGCTTAAGAGTGAATGAAGAGAGCGAGCTGCCTTACCGGGAGAAAAGCACTGAACCAGAAAATAAAAAACATATTTTTCTGATGGTTTCATAAGATTTTTGTACTAAAACACAAATAAACACGCCCACACAACCCTGCAGGAAGATGCCGTAAAGCTGGATTTTGTGTGACTGCGGCTGCAGCGCACGCCTCATCCTCTCTGCAGCTTGTTTGCTCTGTGTGTTTGTGTGTGTGTGCTTGTGTGTTTGCATATGCTCTGCATCGTTCGAGTCTCGACCTTACACAGTTATTGACTCAGGGTCATCCACGGCTGCCCAAAGACTGATGCATAAAAATATCCCTTTCAATGAAATAAGAATATAAGAAAATACAAACAGGGGACAAACACATACAAACAGAGTCTCTGCAGAAAACATACACTGCCGCAGTTCTTAGGAATCATTAGTGATGATTGAGAGGGATTTTGTATGGATAAAATACATTTTATGTGAATGTTATCAAAATATTTCATATTAAATTAAATGAATGAAAAAGGTGTTAAAGTGTTTAACAATATTTTCATGCAGACCTCTTTATTCAGAATAATTGCTTGTAGAGTTATCTTGCAAATAACTTAATATTAAGTTTCTTGACATTCAATTACTTAGAATGAATTAGAAGACAGTTCAAAATATCTAAGGAGTGAATTATCTAATCATGAAATGAGGAAATATTTATTTACTTGACTTGGAATGAAGCAATTCTTTGTGGTCATTAGAGATATAAAAAAGTAAATAATTATTGTAATAGTAACAATGTAGTGAAAACAAAGTTTCTCACAGTTTGAGTCATGGATGCCGATCATCAACTCAACAAAGCATCAAAGATCTACTTGTGTCATTTTATTATTGCACAAAAAAATATGTCAGAGCTTTGTCTGTTTGTGCTTACAAAATGAAACAATAATTAACTTATAACATAAGGTATTGTCAATTACTTAATCACTTTGAAGGTGTTTTTTTAGGCTTTCCACTCACTTTTTCTCACTTTTCTTTTTTCCCTTTTTCTTTTTCTTTCTTTCTTTTTTCTTTTTTCTTTTTTTTCTGACAAAAAACTGAATCAGTGAGTGTTTTTTCATATATCAAGAGATTCCCTTTCATTTTGAAACTGAAAAACTCTGTTGCTGGGAAAAGCAACCAAACAATATTGAAGCAGTTATTAAGCCTGCTGGTTGCTGATGCTGAGCGTAGTTATATTTTTCATGGAGGCCTGGTGTTTCAGGAACACACTTCATGCTGTTTCATATACAGGGTAATCTTTTTCAAGATAGTAATACATAAATTATTTCTGAGCACAAAAAGTTACTAGAATCACTCTCAATAGATGCTTTATCGGTCAGCTTTGCATTCAGGATGAACACTTTAAAACTGCGCTCAGTATTTTTATTATAACAAAGGATCAGTTGAATATGCACGTGGAAGAACTCACAGACAATTACCACCCAACTCCTCAGTTCTCTTCTGCTGTATTAAGCTTCAATGAATCTTTCAGCGCATTGTTTTGGTTCAAAGGCATGAAAATTTATGGTTTCTGATTCACTCTCACTACTCTCATCAGCCTTGAATCCAGCAGGCAGCAGTTTCCAGCCAAGAAAAGCTCCGATAAACAGACTGTACAGTTGCAAAGTGATGACAGACAAAGTTAACAAGTTGCTATTAAACACAGTGGAGGATTACGCAGCTAAAGAGCCAAGATATTTCCCTCAGGAGTCAGTGAAAATCAAAACAGAGCTCAAAAGAGAGAGTATTAGACTTCCATTTGGTTAGTGGATGGAAACATGACTCCAGTGAATGCTAATGTCGCCGTTTGCAAATTATTTAATTGGACAGTTGTTTTCTCGCACACTGATCTGAAGACTTTAAATGGTGATAATATATCAGAGATTTGTTTACACGTTGTTTCACTGTCCTCAAGGGACAAAAAAGAGTCTTTTTAAATTAACCAAGACTTGTCTCCCACCTCACAGAGTGTGTCTCTCCTAAATGTAACCAGAGAGTTGAATGGAAAAACAAAAAGCAGAGTATCTTTAGTGTTCAGCTTTCACCAACTGCAGGCCTTTTGTTTCTGTCTGTCTGTCTCTTCATGGAAAACAGTCGCACAGTCTTGATTGACTCACATGCTAAATGGAGCCCAAAGTTTGTACGCGCTTCAGTGATGAAGATCAGCCAGTGACACCTTATCCTCAACCTTTCTAATGCTAATTATCTTTCCAGAGCAGGGGAGACAGATTTGGTGCGTTTCTGCACAGACTGGCATGAGCTCAGGGTCTTGCTTGTGAATAATGGCTTTCTAATGGCGATATTAACCTTCTGAACAGACAGAAGTGCTTAATGTCTCCGCTGATTAAGCCACGAGAGCTGTAATGTCAGAGGTCAGACGCTCCAGGCGATGAGTGAAATTATCAAGACAATGTGAGACGGATGATTTTAAGCACAGAGAAAGCAGGGCCAATTTGAACAGTGAGCTAATCCAAACTAAGTGATTTTTTCCCCCTTAGTGAGCTCACTGTACTATCCAAAAGTCAGTGATGTATAAACGCCAAGTTGCAACCTCTGGAGCTGGAAAATGAAGCCAACATTAAAGTGCCAAAAAATGCGGTTCCTTAAACGGCCACTTGAGGCTGGATCCTAATCCGGATCTGAAGGGACCATAACATTAAAACTCTATGGCAGAAATAAAAATGATTACGGCTTCTGAGGGAAATCAGTTTTGGTCTTTATAGCTTTTTCCTCATTTCTAACAACTTTATAGAAATGATTTTTTAACCAACTTACTTGCTTAAATTATATTTAAGGTGTTATACACAATTAGGGGAATGGACACTTTGATTGACAGCAGCAACTAGCTGTCGGTTTGGCAACACAAAGTCACTGGTAGCAATGTGTATCCTGCCTAGCTTCACGTCCTCGTCCAAATGTTGGTTTCCATTATCTAACTTACTGTCTATGATGAACACAGTTTTCTACTTTTTTAAATTAAAGTTAGTCTGCATGCCCTAAATGCACTTCACACAGGGACATGGAGAGCTTCCACACTCTGCTAATCTACCAAATCCTACTGGTTAATCTACAACATACACCCAGAGAATAATAATAATTATACAAAAAAACTAGATTAGAACCTAATTAATTTTGAAAATAATTAAAAGTTTAAATGGTAGAATAATTGAACTTGCCAAATCAAACAGGGGAGGCAAATGCAGCAAACAGAACAGTAAAATGTGTCGCAGTGAATAATGACAGTGAAGTAAAAAAGCATATAGATAAAAGTTAGATTGACAGCCCCAGATGCACAGCAGCTACACCCAACCAGCACACACACACACACACACACACACACAATCATACAGATAGCAGACACAGATTGTGTGTCAAGATGCAGCAAAAGGGATGAAGAGCTTCAGTGAGTCTCCAGCGATATTTTTCTGCATCACTGCCATCAAAGCTAGAATCAGTAATGAGGACTTTTTTTTTTTTTTTTGTAAGTCAGTGTTGTCTTCATGCCTGAAGAAACAAGACCATGAAAAGCAACAACAAACACAACAACAATCAAGAACAACAGTTAGTCAGCAGGTGGATTTGGGATCTCCTAAGGCACCAGAGAGGAGGAGTCAGGATAAAGGTCAGGAGATAAAAAAGAAGTGTAAAAAAACATGGATACTCTTGGGCTGAGATTTTGAATTTTCTCAAGAATTCCTATGCTTCGGTCTAAAGAAGTTGGTCTTGTGGAAAAAAACAGATTTCTGACCTTTATACAAAGGTGGATTAATTTAATAATGTGTAAGACTCTTCCACTTTAAATCAGTTTAACAGTTTAGCATTTGAAAGCTTCAACCATAATGAAGAAATGAACACTTTCCTGAAAATAAAGAAAACAGGATGACAAGATTTTGTTGAGATTTTTGTTGAGAAAACTTGAAAATAGTCAATGATGAGTTTCATTGTACACAAATATTAACAAGTTTGATTCAACAAGAGGCTTAATTGCTAGTCCAAAGACAACACTTAGTGTGAGTTAAAAATGATTTAACTTGATGCACAAAAACGCACATCCTGAGTCCTTGTGTGCATGGACAGAGAAAAGAAGAATAAATGTGTTAGAAGTCTTTTATTTCAACAGTAATGTGATATACTGTGACTTCCTTGACTTGCAAAATTACCTTTTAAATTGACAAACATTGTATATGTAATAATATATGTAATTAATGGTATGATTTAAATGAAAACACCCGATGTCAGTTTCCGTCATGCATCAATCTGGATTTAGCCACATGACTTTTTTCTTTTAAAAATCACTTTGAAATCAAGTATTCATGACTATAAACTGATGACATTTCCATTGTGTGTGTGCAGCAGGCCTATTACTGCATGCTCAAAGCTTAGAGGTAAAAACAGCACATTAACCTGCCTTTGTAAGGACAGCAGGCACCTTCGGGGATTATTCTTGCATGTGTCATCATGTGTTAGGTCTATACTGTAAACAAATCTGAACCTGACTCTGAATAGCCACTTATTGCTGCAGGAAATCTCCTTCAGTTTCGAAAACTACAAACATAACAGACAACAAAAGGGAATTGTGATGCATCTCAGTGAGAACCACCAGAGCTCCCACTGCTCATCCCACTTCTCCACAGATGAGCCAGTGTAGAGTTTCAAATTCACCTACATGTTTCTATTTTTTGATTGTTTGAAAATTGTTGCCAGCGTGGTATTAACAGTTTGTTTTCATCTCTCTGGGGAATCAGACAGAGTGACAAATTGAATCCTTTTGTATATTAATAACAAGCTGTAGAAGTGTCAGTGTGGATATTTAATATCTGCGCTCTTACGAAGATATCATGATTCAGTGAGATAAATAACATTTATCTACAAAAGGTAATTTCTTCTGTGCTCAGTCTTTTGAAATGCAATTGTCAGGTCAAGAATGTGCTGCACTGGAAAAAAAAAATAACGATAAATGAAACACTCTTTAGATATTCGGAAGAAAACAACAATCAGCACCTCTCTGTTGTGAGACTGAGCAAATGTGTGGAGCCAAAGATGACATTTTACATAAACAAATAAATTGAATTTCTTGCCAGGTGCATCTCTCTGTTTTTCTAAGAGATAAAGACACATTTCCTCTAATGCAAAACTGTCAATGGAAAAATATAATATCCAGAAAGGCTTACAGTCAACCAAAGGATTTATTGTGTTTCAGCTCAGACATACCCCAGGAAACAGAGGATATTATATATCTGCTGCTGCTTTAGTTTCTTCATTATACTGATTCTCTCACGATAGGAAGACAATTTATTGAGCACTGTCATTGTTTAAAAGCTCAAAAGCAGACCAGCCTTGCAGTTTTTTGATATGTGCTCATGGTCCTGCTTTTAAGAAAAGCTTAGAAGCTGCTGATTCTGTGAAAATGTGAAACAAATGGCCGGGCTTTACACACATGCTTTGACCTCCATAAATGAAATAACTTGACCTTTTTGGAAACATACTTTAGGCCAAAAGTCATATGAAAAGTTTGATAACATTTGTATCTTTTTGTTAATTATGATCTAAGAGCCAGTAAGTAAGTCAGATTAGCGTATCCTCACTGCGTCCTGTCTGCATGCTAAGCTAAGTTTTCTCGTTCCAGTCTACAGAGTATTGGCATCATTGAGCTCACTTTTATTATTTTTGCTGTTTTGGATAACTCGCATCCCTGATCAAAATAAATCCACCTGCAGCTGACAGCTGTGCACATGATGTAGCACCTGCTCAGCACCAAATAAGCATATAAACAAAGAAACAAGTTAGTAAAAAAAGAGTGGAGTAACCTAATTAACAGCCAGAGCAAAACATATTTTTTTTTTCTCAGGAGTTAGTGGAGACATTAAAGGCTAAAAAAAGGATTTATTTTCTTATTTCAAGGTAAAGAAATGAACTTTACTTTGGTCTCAAACTTCTTTAAATGAAGTAACTTTTATTCTTAAACAATGCCTCTGATCTCCCTGGATAACAGCTGGATAAAAATTGCATTTATATTTCAGCTTCTCACACTTTTTCTGATAACATGCACGATTTCCAACTTATGGATCTGAATGACCTGCATATGTACAAGCACATGCACTGCTGCCTGACAGGAGTTCATCTTGACAGAGGCAAGAAAACAAATAGATCAATTCTCCAAAACTGTCATCTGACCACAAAAAAGGGAGGGAATTAAATTTCTTTCTCTGTCTTTCTCCCTGAATTAGACACGTAATAACACAAGCATACAGAAGATAATAATAAAAGCATCAGCTACCTCTCATTTTGGTAAATAGACCAATCCTTTTTAACAGTGTAGAGTCTTGTGTCGGGCGTTATGTGAGATGTGTCTCCAACCATCCTGCTGACATCGTCTTGTCTTGATTTCATTGATCACAATTGACAAAGCCTCAAATGATAAGCCTGTGTGAGCAATCTTTGGATCCAGACATGCAGTGACTGTTGTGGGTACTATAATTAGATATAATAAATTATAAATCTGTTTACTGCCAGTCAGATTTTTGCGTATTTGTGAGACACTGACGAATTGGCTCTAAAGGAATCACTATACTGTGTTTAGATAATTTGTGTGATAATGTTTGAAGGTAAAAGTGTTCATAGCTGTTTTGAATGTCCTCTATTGAAGGCAAAGCCAAAATCCTGCTGTTACAAATCCTAGTTTTCCCAGGATGAGGGGGTTGCATCCCTCTTGTTTCCCGCTGAGATTTTACATTCATAAACAACAGGAGGGAAAGATTTCTTGAATAAATTACACATATAAAAGCCTAGTTAGCCTAAATAAAAGTAAAAATTACATTTGTCAAATTATCTGTGCATAAAAAAATAAAAGCTGATGAATACAAACTTGATTCAATAGTACACTGTTGAACTATTAAATAATTATCACAATACTCATCCCTTATGCCCAACTCCAGGGTAATTTCCCTTTTCCATAGACAGACATCTGCAGCTCTTGTATACAAATATTAATGATTATAAATATGCAGCTGCATTCTTCAGCCTCATTAGAATTAGAAAAGAGGACAAAACTCAACCAATTAAACAGCAAAACAGTAGAGGCAACAAGGAATATTAGGCTATGTAAATTAAATTACCTGCCACTTCAACAATAAATAGATACATAGACAATAAAAACTCTGCAGCAGCTGCAACCGTAAACAAACTTATTAAGCGAAGTATAAACTCTGCACAGTTTTTACACTTTAAGTAGCACACACATGATTCTGTGCTTTGTTTTGGGGTATTGAAGTTGTGTTTGTTGTTCTCATTTGAAGAGAGGGAAGTTAAGTTTAGGCATCAAATTACTTGGTTATGTTTAGGAAATACATGGTTAAGGTTAAAATAACACCTTTAAAGCAGACAATGATAATTGTCATTTGTTTAAAAAAAGTGTCCATATAGTTAAAATTTCATGTCTGTTTGCCAAAACTGCCTTGTATCTGGTTTGTAATTCAATGCTAATGCTACAGGCTCCATATGAGCATATTAGCATTAAACCTTGTATACAGACCCAACACGCACCTGTTGGTTTTGCAAATTTGACTTGAGTGACCTAACATGCCAGGTGGTGTGTTAGATTAGTGATGAATCAAGGTACATTCAACCTTCTTGTAACCATGTTGATGTATAATAATGCAAATCTTCACATTAATTATATGTTTAATATTTAAAAAAAAAATAAAATTACAGCTTGGTTAGTTGTTCTCCGAGGATTTGTTTTTTTTTTTCTTTTAGAATCTAAAAAATTCATGCGTCAAATATTTGTTGTATAGGTTGCTGCTGATTTATGCCTTTCATTTTACTCAGCAGAGCAAGAAACGCACAATGCACTGATCAATGGTGGTACGTTGTGGAATCTGATATTGACATGAAGTCAGCCCAGCCACAGAGCAGGAAAATGGAAAATAAGGGGGTGGGGGGTCAATGAATTATTAATGCCTTGCTCTGCCCTCTATATGGTCTATGTGTCATTTTGACGGCCTGCTTGAACATTTCCTGTTTCATGCTACAAAATGCTCCCTGAAACATCAGTTCACAGCCCCCTCCTCTTTTCTCTCCTTTTTTCTTTGTTCCCATAATATTAGATGTTACCCTTTTTCAGAGACCATACAATGTCAAGCACATTCAGCTATAAGGTCACAGCAGTTTTTCAAATATTAGCCTACACACAAATATATTAGAGACCCACCAAGGCATTGAAGCAATGACCTTTTCCCGCGCTAAATGACTTTAATTCAATTTTTCACTCAGTCAATCATTACCTGAAAATAGTGACTGCGCTCAGCCACAAGTTGCACATCACCTCCACTCCCTGACCCGTTACTGCAAACGTGACCCAAGGCACCTTTTTGATGGAGCAATAACACAAAGACAGAGAGGAAGACAGATTTTGATGCAGTCATTAAATTTTGAAGCATTATATTTGAAACTGAGGAGCTCAGAATACAAGCATCGGAGGACAGGCTTAGTTTCAAGACAATAAATGTTGTCTAAAACGCAGATTTCAATCCGGCGGGACAGCAGTGTTCCACATCAGTCTTCTCTTTAATGGGTAAAATCAGGATCATTGTTCTGATCTACACAGAGAGGAAGCAAACATGATGTGGAGTGTTGACTGGTAATCATCCAGGTGAACTGTGGTCAAAGCCTGTTAACTGTGGGCCTCTATAAATGGATGTAAATAGGTGTTCAGTGGTGTGTAATCAGACGGTAGCAGGGAGAAAATGATGAAAAATTTACATGATCTCATCTTTTCATTTTCTTTTGGCATTTTTCTGTGATGTGCACACAAACACACAGTCACTTACTCAGACACAAAGCCTCATGCAGACCAAAGCAGGTGTTGCAGTGATAAGTTCTCTCATTCATTTTAATGTGGGTAGTGTGTTAAAGCTCCGGTAGTGCAGACCTCTACCGGGGGTCAAGAAAAAATAAATGCAGCAGTCCTGTGGCAGACAGTTGAAGAGAGTTGATGCAAATTTAAATTCAGAGGATTTCAACTTGGTGTTACACTTCAACCAATCAGCTAATCGATGATCAGCAGAATGAATAACACTGTTTTGAGGAGCTCAACAGGTACCAAACAAGTGACATGATTTAAGTCACCTTTCAGATTGTTTCTTTTCAGCGGCTCATTTTTTTGGGGGAACTGCAATGATCTGAATCTATGTACAATGTGTGTTACATGTGGAAAAAGAGAATGACATGAGGCTACAGTGTGCGCTGCATCAGCAAGTAAGATAACTGTTACTGACTGGTAATGCAAGAACTAAAGGGATGCTTAAAAATCCCTAGTGATTTAGGGAAGTTTTCTTCATTTTTGGGAACATCTGGCCAATATTGGAAAAAGGTAAAGTTGAACTTGATATGAACTAACTGGTCACACAGATGATTTTTCATTTATTTGAGAAGCTGTTTGGAAAATTTGTGTCATAGTTTTCACTAGACAAGTGATCTAAGAGGCTTGTGTTTTTTTAGTCATTACTGCCATACAATATTCTGTTTTTTGTCATGCTAGCTGCACAGCACATCGGAGAAGGATGTTGGTCTTTCAGCTGATACACAAGTCGGTCTTAAGAACAACATGGTAACAACTGCTGGATAAACTGCCATGAAAGTTAGTGCACACCTTCATGTCACTCTCAGGATGAACTGCTTTAACTTAACTTTGCATTTACCACCACCGTCTTACTAAATTTCATCTGTTCAGTTCAAATAGAGAATTCAATTATTTATTCAACTGTGTGTGTGTGTGTCCTGTGATAAACTAGAAATTGGGATCTTTTTTATGTGTAAAACTGTACAAAACAATCCTGTAAGATGTTTTCCAGGTGTGCAAAGTTATGTACCAAAGGTCAAAGTGTAGGCATGAAGCAGTAGAATGCACAGCATCATTTACAATAACACAGTATGTTAAAACCAAGCAGTTCTTGTATTTAAAAAGTAGCAGGAAATTTTCAGCACAAAATGATCAGAGTAGAGGGTCTGCTCTGAATGTGTGGAGATAAGCCTGGACCTTCGTTAGATTCCCAGCCTGAATTATTATTCCAGTCCCATAACAAATGTACACAACTAGAGAAGGACAGAAAAGCAGACTAGATGAGAAATCTGCCAAAGTCAGTATAATGAGTCTGTAGACGTCTCAGCATTCATATTTTGGCTCATTATTTTGATATGATGTTCGAAAATGATGCTACTGACTGCTGATTTAGTATGCGAGAATTCCTCCATTGTGACTTTGGTATTTCTTTTCAACTAAAAATATTTCAGTGCAAAAAAAAAAAAAAAATGCAAATGACACAATTCTGACCATTTTTAAAAAAGTGAAAAATTCAGAAAATTAATGCAATGCCAACATTGAATTACTCTCTGTGAGAGACCCAGTTCTGCTCAGAAAATGCTCATATCTCACCTGATCAAGTGGCTGAATAACACAGTTTGTGGGTTTAAATCCAGTCTGCGTTCTTCAAATTTTTTTGATGATACTTGATGACCAAAATGCATCCTGCCTGTTATTTTCAATCATGTGCTTAACGTCTCTTGTGACTTAAGAGGTAATATTGTTCATCACTGTAAATAAATTAAGTTGGGTGCCATTAAAACCCAAACAAATGAAGCACAACCATTCAGCTTTTTCATCATTAGCCAGGCAGTCAGTAAGTGTTTATGGTGGGCAGCAGATTCCACAAATGAGAAGTAAAACTGACATCATTTTCAGAGTAGTTTAAATATTGTTAAAGTATATGCAATAGTTTAAAACTGTAAAAGTCACATTAAAGTCACATTTCATGTAAACAGCAAACATTGCCATCATAAGCTGCAAGTCATTTTATATAGAATTAAAATAGTATTTTTGTTTAGATGAGGATACAAATAGAGAAAGAGAAGAGGATTCCTGTAAGTAATGCTTCATTGAAAGGACAGCTAATGGGAGAAAGTGATGTGAGGTTTTCCCTGAATAAAACTGTTGTCAGCAGAAAGGTCATCATTTACCATGGAGATGCCAGGAGGCAGAGGATTTCAGACCGTATGGAGAGATAACAGGTAGACAAGCAGTTAAGTGGCCTCTGAAGGCAGACAGAGCACTGAGAGGTTGTGGGGGTGTTGATATGAGCAGCCACTGCAGACAGTGTAGGAGGAGTGTAATCGAGGACAACTCATGAAGGTTGAGGTGAGGAGCTAAACTCGGATATCGAACTGACGTGCGTTTCCAAACCGATCTTGGTACGTTCCAGTTCATTTATGATTTCCAGGAGAGGTTGACCAGATGCTTGTGGCACAACTGGATGGACCTAAAAACAACCAGAACAAGAAAACGTGGCCAATTGGTGCAGCTAAATGTTTGATGTAGCATCGAGGGAAACATGCAAAATGGGCTGGTGCATGGTTCGATAGTTACAATAAACAGTTTACTAAAATGTGTTTTTTGGAAAAAATTTCATGCAAAAAAAGTGAATGCAGAAAAAATCTTGATTCATATTTGTTCAGCACTTTTGATTGATAATTCTGTGAGCCTGCTGAGTTGTGCTGGACAGACCCGTTACACTCCTCTTTAAATCACTTTATCAAGCCACCTCTTATTAGATAAATTGTCGTGACTGACCCAACACAGATCAGGAGGAGAAGAGATCTGTCTGAATGGGAGGGGGGCGGGCAGACTCACCTGCCAGAGTGAAAAAAACCCAGAGCTTGGCAGATTGATCTGGTTTCAAGGCTATTGAGGTGCAGGTGCAGTATTCTGGATGAGTTGAGGGGAATCTATTCAGAGGATGTCGATGAGAGACTTCAAGTAGTTTGGCGAGAGAAAACACAAGCTGAGCACAGAGAAGAAGAGTTTGAGTCAAAGGTGTTGCACACAGAATTTCTGCTTTTTTTTGTCTTTGTTTTGAATCTCATCTAAAAATGGCACAAGAAACTTAATAAAGATATTTTTTGTAAATCTTTGTATAATTGTGATGTATTATTTGATTACTCATTTGGATGAAATTAGCATTACAGATGAGCCTAAAACCTGAAATACCAGGAAGCGGCCTCACCATGTAAGATCTCATCTCCAGCTGAAGTTGGATTGATCGCTGCTGAGAATCACGTGAGGTCCTCTGTCCTCAGTGTACCAACATGGCAGCGGTCACGACAGACTTCCCTCATCATGAACAAAAGCAAAGATGTTTTTACCTCTGGCAGCAAAATGATTTAAAAGAAGTGGGATTAAAATCTAATTTAGCAAATATTATTTTTTCTTCTGTCCTTGTTTAAAGAACTGCCCAGCACAATAACACATGCAGCAGAGAAAGAGAGGGATGCTGCTTGGCTGCAGGGACAATGAGGCTCATGACAGACAATGTGTTTGGTAAAAGCTGTAATTTACACCTTTGTGGACTATTACTGTTTGCCTGCCAGCAGTGTTAGCTTCTGCAGTTTGGGTACAACCCCACACATGCCGTTTCCTGTCCTGACTGCTTATGGCCATCACGTTCAAGTTACTGTTTTCAAGGCTGAATCTGGTCTGACTGCAGCTGTATGATGATAGAAGTGTATGATCAGAAGACTTTACGGGCCAAATAAGTGAAAAGAGTCAATGTGGGCAATGTGTGAAAAATTTGTGATGGTGCACTAAAATCTCTTTACATCTTGACATTTCTTACTGTCATTTTTTTGTCTTTTCTCAACAATAAAAAAATAGCAGACCACAAATATTTTAACAGAAAACAACAGAAGACAAGAGACACAACTTCTTACTGTGTATTCAAACTAGAAACAGACAGTGATTATGTTTGGACAGTTAACAAGCTTGTCAGCTGAGTAACACAGGCCACAGAATTAACAATCAGCCAATCAACCAATTTTTTTTCTGTAATGATGTGATTTCACATTCTCATAGATTGCTTAACAAGTGGTAAATGACTAAGCAGCTTATTGAAGCTGTCCAAAGCCTGAGTGGGGTTTTAACCTCATTTTCTGACATCATTTTTGATGACAAGCTTCATTGCTTAGATTTTCTGATGTTGACATCTGAGTTCACGATGGGTCTGTCTCTGCCTCTTCAGACAGAAAGTGCCGATCAGTTTGTTCTCTGCTTTCTCCAAAGGAACCAGTGTCGCTGCTGCTGCTGCACGAAATGTAAAGTAGGTTACTTACACAAGAGTGATAAGGGCAGAAAAACGATATACATATATAAAAGACTTTTAGTGGTTGAATTATTATTATTACAACCAGAAAAGTCAAACATAATGAACCAAAACCAGTGTCATTAGTTTCAATTTAACCTTTTACTTTGTGTTTGTCAAGGAAACTTATAATTTATCTTAAACTGTAACATGCAACATACAATTCTTTTTTTTTACATCACTATATAAAGCTTTAATGAATTGCATTTGCTCTTAGGAAAACCCGGTGATTGAATTTTTGTTTAGTCTTCATGTGGGGTGTAATCTAGCTGTTGTAAAAGGTCAGCACTTAAGTTTCCGTACACATTTTACAAACTCAATCAGTCCGCTCTTCTCTGATTTTAATTGAGTGTTTCAGTATGCAGTGCTAGTTGACAAAAGGTCGATTACATAATTAGTGAAAATAGGTTCATTGGCTCTGATATGTATCCTGATTAATGACTCTTCAGTTTGGTGTTTACGTGTTGCCTCATCACTCTTCGTGTGAAAAACAGAAAAGATATTCATGCTGGTTTCAGATTTTGCAGGTATAATTATTATTATGAACAACAAATCAGCTTTAAAATAATGAATATTAAACGGGCATTATATGTATATATATATATAAAATTATCTTACAGTCTTAAATTTAAAAGCAGTTAAAAATATGATAATTCTCTCCATGTGACTAATGCCCAATCTAGTGTGTGCAGAGTCTGAATTCATATCATCCTTAGGATAATTATAATGACTAATCCTCTATTGTTATCTGATCAGCACTGTTTATGAAACAAATTCAGGCAAAACTATTCCTGTTACAATCCCCTCAGTGTCAGCTGTAGGCAGACATTGTGTGCAATGCTAATTAGCTGGTGTTAGCATTGTAAACTAATACCACCAATATTATGATTGCTAGATGTCAGCATTTACAATCCTAAGTATGGGCATATTAGCTGTATTAGCTGGCTTAATGTAGAATCCAGATTTAAACAACACTTTACCTGAGAGCAGTCTAATGATTGACCCAACATTAAATTCCAGATGTTTGACATCCAGGTCAGGTTGTTGGACCCAGTTTGCAAAGCTGTTCCTCTGTGCATATTTGAATTTAAAGGCACATTAAAGAAGGCTACCTTAACAATGAAGAAGCTAAGTTAGAGTACAGGTTACACAAATTAGGGGCTGTGTAAAGTGTGTCTTGCTTAATGGGTGGAAATGCAAAAAATATCTGGACCAGATGTCTCTCTGTAGGAGTTCATTAGCAGATCCCCCGGACAGATACATCAGAAGAAACCAGTGCCCTCCCAGAGTTTTTGTTTGTCTGAATCCAGCAGCATGTGGAGACACCAGGAGCACAATGTAGAGAAATTCATCTTTTTTTGATGTATTTGAAAATAACACTCCATATTTACATATCCATATAAAATACAGGTGTGTTTTTTTTCTTGACAGAAAATTTGATGACCGTATCTGAGAACTGTGGCAATATACAGATAGTAATTTATTAATAACATGAATATTTGAAAAAAGAAGTCAGGAAAATATGTTATACACATCATGCTAAAGATTGATAATAAATAAAATAGATAGATATGGATTGCAATTTAATGATTGTATGCTGAATTTATTGTTTTAAAGAACTAGACATCATCTCTTTCCAGTAACAAGCATGTAATTAATAATCATAAATTTAAAGCTGATAATTACTCTTCCCTTCACCTAATTGAATTATCTCTTTTTTTTAATAAACTTGACACTGTTTTAATTTAACTCCCTAACTGTCTCATATCAGTAAAGGCAGTTAAGATAATCAAGGTTGAATGGATCACTTCATCATGTTTAGTCTAAAATGAAGTCAGAGGAGAAGAAGATGATCTTAACATTTTAATCTTTCATAAGATTTGTTTTGCTTCTAATTAATGCAGACTAACAATATTTTCCTTTACAGATACTGGACTTGAATTCATGTACATCTTCTAAAAAAAGGTTTGGGTGACTGTTGTATTTGATGTCGACAGTAAAATCAGGCACCTAAGAAAAGGGAATTACTGCTGTTTTGCCATCTTTGAAACCATAACATTTTCTTCTAAATGCAGTCCATCAGTTCACAAAACAGGTAGCAACTTAATTAAACATTGATGTAATATAAACAGTGGGTTGTGATCCAATGAGTGCACATTATTATGTTGAATGTGCATCTGTTTTGGTTGAAATACTCTGACTTAAGACGTTATCTGTATCTTTTTCTCAATCAACAGACTTTTAGTGTATCACTGTATCTCTGCTATTCGTACAAAAACAGATTTTATTGTCCAACAGCAAGAAATTAATATAATATATTGGCTTTTTTATCCACACAATTGACAAAGTTTTGAGATCTCTGGCAGTCAAAAGGCTCTTTGCAGCCTGAGGTGATTTGGACGCTTCCCACCTTCAGCTTAAACACTGTAACATCAAAGTCCAGTAAAGTATAAAAGTTATTTGCCCCAAAAATTTTTCATCTTCAAGACTTCAGGGACTCTGTACACCTGTTAATGACAGAAAAAGCTGGCTATTTGTTTGAAGAAAAGAAGTTCTTCTTTCTCTAACAAGCAACACACAGAAGAAGGTCCCCACAACACACTGGAGGGAAATGTCACTATAATCCTCTCAGGGATCATTTCAGGAAGCTTTGCACTGCAGCTGCAGGTTTATTTTGGTAACATAAAATTCCATAAAAATCCAGTAGAGATTTTCTGCAGCACACCTAGAGGATTTGTCTCCAGGAACACATTCAGGACCTGGATTTCTAAAAAAAATTATTGTGCCTCTGTGAGATGAAATGTGACACTGTGATGAAGAAATACAGATGAAGAAATATTTAAGTCTGAAAGAGTTAAAAACTTCTGCAATTGGTCACTGCGGACCCCTGTGTGAGAACTGCCATAATCAGACATGAATAATTGTTTATAAATACATTTTCACATTGATTAAATGTGAATTTGAGGTAGCTGTGGGGTCATTTAAAGGGTTAATAAGGTGAAATCATTTATTGCATGTATCCCATCATCCCTGGAGAGACATTAGAGAGTACAGGAGTTGGAGGAAGGTGCAGATTGTTATGCAATAAGAGGATAATTCTCTGTGTCACATCTGAAAGAGTAACCAACAGTAAATCTTTTTAGAGCCAGAAATGTATATGTTTAGTTACTTTATTACATTACAGTTTTTGTACAAAGTAATATTAACCTTTTTCCATTTTTCTATGAAAATCCAAACATTGCACATACTTGAAAAATCTATGATGTACGTCAGGACACTCTGCCTCTGAACTAAGGGGTAACCCCCACCCTTTACACTCCACCCTCAGTGTTCAAAAAGAGCAGTCACCTGTCAGCAGTGAGGACATTATCTGAGGGAGTATGAAGGTTTGCAAGCAGGCAACTGCGAGTAGCAGCAGAAAACTACTTATGTAGAAACTGCAAACTCTGCTGCTTGTAAGCTGGTAGTTTAAAGTGTTTATCCGTTGGTTTCGGGTGTATTTACAATGTCACCCTCAGCCTCTGCTGTGTCTCTGCTGGGCTAGGACGGCACCTCAAAACAACTCTGTACACTTCTACCTTCTTGGCCATCAGTGGGATGCCGACACTCTCGCTGACACTCCCATTCCTTCTTACTCCGTCAAACTGTGTCTCCAGGGCTTCTCTATCTTTCCCCTGAAGTCACTGTCACTGCTCTCAACTTCAGCTGGGTCACTGTTTTATGAATTGTAGCTGACTGTCAGATATTCTATCTAAGTGTTGGAACCTTCTAAAAATGGCTGAAATATGTCAGCTTAGACAGGGAGAGAGATGGAGAGAAACTGGAGAAACAGTTTGACAGAGTGAGACGTGGGACTGAGGGTGCGTGGAATGAGAGAAGCAGGGTTGTAGTTGTGTGTCAGGTTTTAATGAAGTTTTTGAATTTGAAAAAAGCATGTTTTCAGGGTTTTAATGTCATTCTTCCAAGGGTAATAGGAGTACTTTTAAGTTTCTAGTTGGAAACATCACTGTTTTTCGCTTTTTGGAATATTTATTTGCATGAGATTAAAGGGTTATATTTAAATAAAACCTTAACATTTAGATCAATACAGTGTCTTAATCTATGTTAAGTTTTTCTTTACTTTCAGGCTCAGAGCCATAATTTCAGAGTTATATAGGTCTTCAGAGCATTTAGCAAGAGATAACATGCAGGATGGTAAAAACAAGAAAACACAAGAATGACGTAAACACAATTCATATGAAATATAGGAGCACATGCAACAAATGCAAGGTTTCCCTTTATTTTAACATTAGCTCTGGGATTAACACTAATTTTTTAGATTAAGAATTGAGATGATTTATCTATACAAATGACTAGATGTTTACACAAAAATCCTGTGTAATTCTTTTCGACATCCTTCAAAAATACCGGGAGATGGAATACAGGCAAAGATTATTGCATTGAATTTATTCATGGAGATAACTGATCTTTGATTTCCTGTCCCATTGATTAATCTCTTCGTCGCCCGGCGCCTGGGCTGACCCGATGTGATGACGGCAAGCGCTTCAGACACATCAGAGCGAGCATGACTGTCTCCGAGTGCCCAGACTGCAAGTCCACAGAGTTTAAGGATTTAGGATTCATCAGTCAATGTTGCTGCATTTACTCTGTCACTAATAGATGTTGCTAAAGGTCACTTGTGCTTTTTTAATGTGTGTGTTCAAAGTTTGTTTTGGTAGTTGGTGCTAGCCAGGATTTGCAAACTTCATGTACCACAAAATGTAGCTGAACTGGGATCAGATTAGTAGCAGTTTTAGTGCAAAAAAAGCAGATCACTTATTAACCTGACAGCATGTGTTTGCTTTGCCGAAATAAAGAGATACAAAACTTTTGACTGACGACCTCAAGCTGTCTCTTTATTCTATGAGAAATATGAACATAACAAATTCTGCTTGAATAACTATGAAAATACCCCGTTGGATGATAAAAAATGGCTGCACTGATCCCAGTTCTCACTGTTTCAGGTTGATAAGAAAACACACAGTATAGAAAAAAAGCAAACACATGACAACACTTATTCATCATAATGTCTCTACAGTCCAAGCTGCTGGCTGTGATTTGACAGAGCTTTGTGTGTGTTTGTGTGTGCATGGGACTTACTGATAAACATGGTGCAAAGATTGGGTGCTATGTATCTGAAATTGCTGCAAATAAAGTCATTGGTAATGTCTGTGCAAAACAGCTCATCTTTGACACGATGCGGAATCGCTAGAAGGATCACTCAATCAACATCTTTCTTTCTTAATCATTTTTATTTCCACCATATTTTTTATTTCAAATATTTGTTGTTGTTGTTGGGATGATCTGCTGTTTTTCCCTGTTACATATCATTTCTCTGTTGTATTTCATTGTAAATTGATTATTTTTAGATTATAGACTGTTCACACAAGATGTCACCTTGCCTCTTGGCAACCTTCAGGGTCTGTTTTCACAATATTTTACACTAAAAATGTATTAAAAAAATCAATAGATTACTAGAATAGGCTATGTCAATGATTAACTGCTCTCACAAAGTATTAGTATGAAATATGTAATCTCACAAATGTATTGATTGAACAGACAATTCACTCTGATGATAAAACCTTTGACCATTTGTGTCAATGCTGTAGCCTTCTGTTTTTCAGAGCATCGTGGTCAACACTGAACAACATTTTGAAAGCAAAGTACACAGTGGTGGTGAGTCCGTAAAGGAAACAAGAGGGAAACGTGGACACAAGAGTTATGATGCATTTTGTTTTTAATTTATGCTAGCAAGCTGGCTGATTATTTTTCTGTGGCTACTAAATTAAACAAATAGGGCCTCCTTTGTACTGCAACTCCATGTCAGTAATTCACCAAATTTTGTCCCAATAAGCCAGATTAGGGAAACTAATTGCAACAGTTCAGTCAGGTGTGTGTGTGTGTGTGTGTGTGTGTGTACTCTGTATTTGTGTGCGTTTGGGGTGCAAACAACTCAAAAGATGTTCTATTTTAGTTAAAACACAGTCAGTGGCCTTTCAGGTGATGCTTTACAGCGATGCAGCATTAACATTTCTTTTAAGTGAACATTTACTCCCGTCAACCTCAAATACTTTTTTAAAGGACTTGTTTTGCAAAAAAAAAGAGTCTAAATATTTCCCTTGGGGAGTAAAAAATGTGCTTCAAGGAAATTTGTTTTATTTAGTGGTGGAGATCAAGAAAACATTGTACATGTATTGTATTTCTGCAGTCTAACTTAACAATCTATGGCTTTGCTTACCTTTAAAACATGAGAATTCAATGGTATATTTAGTATAGTAACTCTGAAAGCGGCGTTTGGCTCTTTGCTTTGCCATTTGAGACAAGAAAATGCTCCAAAACACACAAAAAAAAGTTTGTCTTGGTAAATGCTTTGTCTGCTCAACTTCCCCACCTCCATCAAAGAGCAGCACAGAGAGGCTTTATTGAGCCTTTCCCACCAGAGGCTGCCTTCACACAGTGGATGAGACTGACCTAAAGGAGAACCTCACGTACAAGTCTCCCCACTGTGTGTTTCAACACCAGGACACTAAGATAGGAGTCACAAAAGTGCATATAAAACATTTTCCTTTGGATCACAACAAGTATAATTTGTGGTCACTACGCTTTCGTCAAAACCTGTTTGTTATAATAAGAGCATGAGTTAACCTATTGTGGAAATGAATTCAAACACATATCATTAATCAGGGCTCAGGATGTGGCATTAAGGAATTACATAGGAAAATGTCAGTGCTCAGGGTTGCAGTGCTTGTGTATGAGAGGATAAAGAAAATCTATCTGAGTCGGCAGAATATTTCTGCGCTCACTTTGACCCTCCATCCCACAGCCAGTGGGTGTCTACTTATGTGGGAAGGGGACAGTTCAGTTGAGCAAAACACAGATTAATGACTTTACAGGAAGCCCATCCTCATATAATATCAGCCTGTATAGATTATAGAAAAGGCGCTCAAAATTATGTAGCTGAATTTATAATAATGTAGTAGAATAAATGCAGAATTTGGCATGGAAATAAAACAGGACAAGATTGCATATTACACGAGGATATGCCAACTAACCCCAAAATGAGAATTAACCATCCATACCAAAGTGACTTTAAGTGTCATCTAAAACCAGTGCTGCAGTGCGCTATTTATATGAGCAAAATACTCTGTAATACAACTCAGTGTAACAAAGTACCTTCACAAAATGTATGTGTATAAAATTCCACCATAGAAATAAATCAACCTCAGTCACTGCACAAGACTCCTTTTGCTTTAAAGAGACAATAAATGCTATGACTGTTGTGACTGTGTCTAATTGGATGGACCAATTAGTTGTTATACTGAAGTTCTGAACCAGTAGAAGCTTACAGTCCGTCATTCAAAGATAAACAAACAAACAAACAAAACAGTTAACAAACAGTTAAGGCACTATTAAAGAATTTAATACTTCTCAAATATTAAAAAAGGACTCTACATGACATTGAATTTGAAGGTCAAGTTGCTGCTTTGAGAACTGAATCTTTTCTAGTTTTATAAATTATAGGGAATCTCTTAGCCAGTGGTTTTAAGCAGGGGTTGTCTTGAACTTCCAAGTTATCGATATC
>JAPZDV010000020.1:4837117-4853749 GCA_029814665.1 Acanthurus lineatus
TATCTATCTATCTATCTATCTATCTATCTATCTATCTATCTATCTATCTATCTATCTATCTATCTATCTATCTCATTTTGTTGTTAAACATGGTGTGCTATGCAAACATGTACAAACAAATGCATTTGTTGATATGATATTTGAGATTTGTACTATGATAATAAAACATGTTGTACCAGAACGCTTTCATTTTGACAGATGATGATGTTTTTAAAGTCAAAAAAAGCTTTTTAACTGCTGTCACGCCTGCTGAGCACCTAAAGCACATTTCCTTACATCATCATATTCCCCAGATCTGGGTCAAACCAGGTTAGTGTAAAATTACCAAGAAAAGGAGATTTGGATCTTCTGCAGCAGTAAGATTATGTCTTTACTCTCTTCAGCTTAGCCACCATTTTTAAACCCTCTTCCTCCTCATGAGGGCAAAAAAAAAAAATAAAAAATCACGAGATTACAAAAAATTCTAAAACCTTGAACTGGGATTGCCATCTTATCACTGTGGAGACGGTTTTCGTGCCATCATGACCCTGAGAGCTGCTGTGTGAGGAGCATTAAGCTCTTGGTCCACAGTGAAGGCCCAGATGGAGTGATTTATTGGCTCTTATGTGAAGAGGGGCCAAAGGTAAAGCGAGGCCGCATACTGAGAGAGTGGGGGCCCATCATGCAGACAGGCTGGGCCAAGGGAGCGTGCAAGGCAGCTGGCTGGTGGCTGAGCAATCCACAGAGACAGACCAAGGCCAGTATCTTAAAGGCTTACTAAAAGAGACAAAATAAGGTGTTTTCAAAAAAATTCTGGCTTAAATCTGACCACTGGAGAGTTCCAGTCTGTCTTTGCTCCTTTTTGCCCAGACATGAGCTGTGCAGGCACTGACTGTGTCTGCGGAGTCTGACTGTGTTTGTCTTTTCTTTATTATTTTTGGGACAATTTAATCCCAAAGAAGAAGGGAGAAGGATGCAAAATAAGTTCCAGTTGAACTTAAACTGCGGATGTTGTGTGGGTTTCCTCAGGATGCTTCGGTTTTACCCGCCATTAAAATCCATGTATATATAGGTTTGTGCTGTCAGTGCCCTTGACCACGGCGATGGCTTGGACTTGGAGTTATCCTCCGGGTGCAACACAATGGCTGCCTGCTGCTCCTCAGGGATGGATTAAATGCAGACAACCAATTTAAGTATGATTGTATGTAACAGTAAGTATCCTAAAGGAGACTGTGTTTGTGTAACTTTATTAGTTTTGCCATTTTTCCTGTAGCTTCTTGTTCTCTCTCTCTTTTTTCCCTCTACATCTTATAACTTCTGGACTTAAATCTGGTGAAGGCCACAAAATGTGACATTATACTCAGACAAAAACAAATATTAACACAGGGTTCACTTACTCCTATTCAGCTAAACATTTATAGCTTGTGCGGGTGCTACTTGTAAACGGTCTTTACATTAATTTTGAAGGCCTTTTGCACAGCCTCTAAAATGCATTTCACCTAATGTCTTCAAACACTTAAAGTGTGCAGTGTAAGGCCTATTAGAGGGAGATCAAGGTGAGTGTCCTCATAGACTGGAAACTACTTCCAAGTACAGCAAAAACCTGGAAGTATCAACCAGAAAAGTGGTCTGCTAGCAGAGAACACTGGAAGTAGGTTGCTTGGATTCCTCTGTTTAGTCAGATAAAGTGAGGAATTGAAAAGAGATATAAGGATTTATAAAACCCCTTTTCCCCATGAAAATGTAACATTTACTGTTGAGTTACTTTCATCACATTCATTTCTTATATCCCATTTTCCACCCAAAGCAGCATGTGCTCCCTCAGTTTTCATTTTTAGGGACTGTGTATAAAATATTCTCTTTTACACTTGAATGCACACATTAAAACATTAACAAAATGTCTCAAGAATTCAGGGAGAATCTTCTATTTTATATTCAGTAGTGTTTTATGCGCAGTTATACATTTCAAGACGTGCATTTCTCACCATAAGAACTTCACATGTTTTCATTGTAACAGTTTTATTGCATCACATGTATTATTGATATGGACTTCAAGACATCAGTGTGGAGACTCAGTGTCATGTAATAATAATGTTGCTTACGCTAAAAAACATCTTCAACCTTCAGTGCATCATTGACTGTGAATGAGCCATGCACTCAAGTTTACTGTTTTCCTTTTCATGGACACTGACACCATGTTTTCTTTGAATGCCTTACACTTATTCATTGAATACCAAACTTTCTGTCTATAATCTAACTATTCCATGGGTGTCATGAGAGCCACTTCCATTTTTACTCGCAATAGAAATGGGATTCTTTTAAGCATCATCAAGGTTTGATGATATGCTGTACTGATGCCATCAGCTAAAGCCAAAACACCGTCTGACGTAAAGCCATGCAATAATGATGCAGAATAGAATTTCCTTTGATTTTAACGGAAACTAATTGCTGAGATCTGAACTCGGGATCACAGCTAGATAGTCATGACTGGATGTATTAAATTGCCATTGGTTGTGCTGCAGAGCGTTGCCTTCATTAATCACAGCTTCCCTTCAAACCAGCTGTTTGTACATCTCATTTAAAATGAACCCCATGATGACAAAGGTTATACTCGGTAATTACAGAGTTACTCCACCAGATTTGTCTGCTAATGTTCCTCATTTATAAAAACATGAAAACCAATAGGATGTCAACAGCAATTTTTCACAATGTATGATACCAGTCTGGTGTGATTCCCATGTCATAGAATATTGATGTTTTGCCCTTTAGCCTCTCATGCAGGTGAAAAATTACCCTTCAGTCTATATGTACCTATGAAACCTATCTTAGCTGATATTTCACATACGCAGGACCTTCCTTCATTCAGCGGAACTTGGTTTGTGTCCCATTTAAAACCAAAAGTGAAACCAAAAGTCAAAAATCTTTTCTTAAAGGTAGCAAAATATTTTAAGTGCTTATACCTCACTAAACCATGACCATTTACACTGTTAACCATGTGTAAGAAACTCTTTTAGGTGGGACAGATTTATAAACCTCACAAAGGGAGCCTTGTGTGGCTGTATGACATGACATGTCAAGGAGCATGACAAAACGTCAGTATTTGCTGATCTGAGATGGGAACGTGTTGATAATAGCCCGTGCTTATGCATGTTAATGGTAATTAGCACTAACTAACACTGCATCCTTTCAGGTTCACAAGCAGTTATGTGTCAACACATTCTTTTAGTTAATGACTTCCTTTTTTTCTCCCTCCTTCTCAAGAGAAAGAGACAAATATAGCAGTTTCACATGTTTATTTCAAACAGCCTACAGCCAAATACACATTAGCAGCATGACAGACTCCACCATGATGGGATAGGTTAATGGGACAGGGCCTGTGGGAATAGCGCACACAGAAGATGCCCATATCCTTGGCAGCACACACATAAGCTAGCAAGAAAGATTCCTCTTTAAATCTATAGGGTATTTTGGTAACACTTTAGTTGTCAGTGGTGTTATTATAGCTGGATTACAGAAGGATAACAACAGCATGGCTCTTACTATTCTCTTGAGGACTTTACTGTGCCTGCAGTGGTGGAGTGTAGTCAGAAGTGATATCACCTTGTTACCACTGTAATTAAAGAGGAAATGGTTTCCCTACTCAATTCAAGCAATCCCTTTTCTGAAACCTGGAGCTCCAGTGACAGACAGGATCACAAGTGAGACTAATAACTTTTCTCTTTTGTTTGAAATAGTGACAGCTCAGTTGGTCTAGATAATTAACAGCCCGGTCTCCTTCCCAGCTCGTCAAATACTGACGCTTTGTCACACCCCTCGGCGTCTCACACAGACGCAGAAGGTTCCCTTTAGTGTCTGTATGAGACACTCCAGGCTTTCAACATCCTCCAGTGAAAACTCATCTGCGTCAATATTAGATGCTCTTAGGTGGAGCTCTGCCTTGATAGAGGTTGAGGTTGGGGCGGAGTGGTGCATTACACACACAACTGTAATCCAGGAAACCAGAGTTTGTAACCTCTGCAGAAACCAAAAGTGGGACCTAAAGTGTCAAACCAATTATCTTTTTCCAAACTAACCAAGTTATTTTGGTGTACTGGATTCACAGATATGTGTAGGTTTTACTTTCTAAGCAGACATTATGGTGATTTGTTAGTAGGTGTTGTAGAATCATAGACACATTCCTATGTTCGTGCATAAAATGGCACTTACTGATGTATTAAAGTAAATTAAACAAAAACTTATCTTTCTGCTTTAAAAAAATGTTGAAAAATTGAACAAATGAAAAAACATACTAAACTGTCAGAGCTAATGCTGAACAAGTGATTCGGAAGTCAGCGAAAGAGAATAAAATTTCCATTTCTTTTCTTTTTTGAAGAGATTCAACATCTTGAAAAAGCAAAGTAAAAGGTAGCAATTTTCCGCATGAAAAGGATGGATAAAATTGTTGTAAAATGCACGATCAATCTTCTTCATTCTTTGAGGTCCTCGCTAATCTTTTCTATCTTTCAACTTTTTCTTTTTTATTGTGAGATCAGCACACTGGTTGTAGTGCTGATAACTGAAACATTAATTTAACTCTCACCTCATAGAGGTGTAGTGAATAACAATTGGACCAGCCTGCACCAAGTGCTTTTTTTTTATTTTGTACCTCAAGATATAAATGATACTAATAAAGACTATATAAGGAAAAAAAAAAAATATAAATATTACTGTTAGATGGTTTTATGCACCAGTGGGACGCTCTGCAAAAGTAAATGTTGAGTAGCACTTTTGTAAAAAAAAAGAAAAATAGCTTTGAGACTCAGGAAGTTCTTAAAAGACATAGCAATTTTGGAAAAGATAATGTGAGTTCAGTAAAAGCATAGTGGAAATTCAAGAGTTTCTTCAATTTACCCTAAAAACTTCACACGTTACACCCATTCACTTAAAATTCCTCTCAGAGGAACAAGGGAAATACAGGAACATTAGTCTGATGCCTCTGCAACCTGGAGGCAGTGAAGAAACTGACATTTTAATGATGGAAGGTGGATTTATAAAACACCTTCTTCTCCCCTAAAACATGCATTTCATCATTAAGAATAACCAGTTGCACTTTTTCTTACTGTCCAATTTATTTTTTAATTCCACACTCCTCCTGCCATTTTCCATCAAAAGCATACGCACTGCCTTTTTCTCTATCCATTTGTAGAGATTGTGCAAAAAGTCAATCATCATATTACAAAATGCCTGGAGGCTGCACATTTACCCAGGGCAGTCCTCATTGCCTCTTTTAGGGAAAATGTACACAGCTTTTTCAGAGACAAAAAAAAAAGATTCACTGCCATCCACAGCTCAGTCATTGAAAGGACATTAGGGCCTTTCAACAGAGCAGAAAAATAAAAAGACCACTACTTTCCAATAGCAGACCCAAAGTAATTCCCTGTAGTCACTACAGCCCACTACATTTATCATGTTGCAGAAAGAAAGGGCAAGATGAAAAGGAAAACTCAGAGAAAGAGATGTCGTGGTGAGCAATCAAATTCAAACAACAGAACCTAAAAAAAAAAATCACTCCTCTGAATAAAATAAAGGAAAAAGTGTGAGTCAAACATTACATTTTTTAATGTTTTTTACAGGAGGTTTTCTTTAATGCTGATTTATCACCTCATTCAGAGGACTATCAGGACTATCATATTTAACACAGAATGAGAGCTGGATAAAATAATGACACACACAGTTCATTCATATGTCATGTAAGATACTCTGAATAATGCTGTGTGAAGTAAAATCAGCATTTGTATCTCTAAAATGTATTCATCTGGTGGAATTGCAGCAATACGTGAATTTGACCACTGGTGGAAAATTAATTAACGTAAACTTTAATCTTTTCACATTAACAATAGCAAGCCAGACCTTATTGCACCTTCTACTTTTATCATCTCTGTCGGAGAAAATGCTACTCAACAAAGGAGAATGGATATGCAGTTATAAGACAGGAGTTGATGGTATTTAACCCCACTGCCCCCCGTAACTCACAGCTTGCCTACTAAAACTTTTTGTTTTCCTGCTCACTGAGGTCCAGCAGTGTTTTTGCAGGGAGCTTCTCATGGTGTCAGGCAGAGTCAGCTAACTGAAGGATCAGTTATCACAATCGCTAAAGAGCCGCATGACAGAGGTGCTGAAAGCACAACACTATTAGCTACTGTGAAAACCAGTGAAAAGCAACGGGATGCATAAATATGAGGAAGTAAATAACCTTCTGCATTATATTTCATTGAAACTTTTGTGTAAACTAAAATGTTTATCGTCCATCCTGCCCAATACAGACTCAAGAGTCATCTGGTTGTCATTATTCCAACAACAACTGCCAAAAAACATAATGAGTACAACACAAAAATACACGACACTTAAACTCATTGTTATCTGTGATACATGTGGCCTGCTGCTCTTCTGGCCTCGACCCTCTGCCACATCCTCCATCCTTCCTCAATTTTTCACTTGTCACTTTCTGTCCTCATACATTTTGACACATAGGATAGTCTTTTTGGAGGACATTGATTCCTTTGTGGATTTCTACCAGGAGAACCGGGACTCTGAGGTGAGTTGTCAGCACTGACAGTTCCATTTGCAACTCATCCTTCACTCATTTTTCTTACCTCCATGTCCTTTGTCCTTTGTGCTTGTGTGTTCGTCCTGGCTTTTTGTTGTCTTAGAGCTCTTTTCCACACTTTCCTCTGTGTCCACCATCACCAAGTGCTCTGCCACATCTGACTTGTTACCTGCATCTCCAACATTCAAATCGAGTTCAGCCTCTTCTCTTACTGCTTCACTGACCTGCTCAACTTGGAGGAAAGTGCATTTTGTAAGGAGATTGCAGGGGATCACTTGCTGTTTCACAATCCATCAGTTATGCTGCATACATAAGAATGCAAAGTTGCTTTTTCACCCAAATGTATGGATGAAACTGTCATCTATATCCAAGCGTCTGACACCCCTCTGCATTGCACACTCTGTCAAGGACTCCGTCCGCCGGCCTGAAGACTGTTTGCTTCTTTGATCATAGTATTTTTTTTTCCCTGCAGAGATATCTCTGGTCCCCTGGTCATTGGCTTGTGACAGACAATCAGACTGAGTTTCCCTCCAAGAACGAACCATGTGAATATAATGATTATGTCCAAAGACTGGGGTCAACTATGAGTCTGGGATGTAAAATGAGCATTAGGTAAATGGAGTTTACCCAGTCTGATCACGTCTTGTGCAGTCGTAGGAGTCTGTAATGGCATCTGCATACTCACAACAGGGGAACTTCAAGCAAGGCTCTAGTGTTCTTTTAAACCTTTTGATAGTCTCGCTGCCCTGTGGGTGGCTCGGGTCTAATTTACTATATACCAGAACACTGATGCCACTGCTTTACAACAGCACTTCTGAAATCTTGCTCTTGTTATATATGCAATTTTCACAGAAAGGCTGAACTATAAAAGAAGTTTCTGTAGAAGAAGTCTCTCCACAGAAGCTTTTTGGTCTGGTGGGGGTGAATGGGTGGGGTGGACTGGTTGGCCTTATTGAAAGGGAGACATGATCAGTAACAATGTACTCATTTTAATGTCGGTCTTTCGTTTCTCAAGATTCTAAAAATCCACACACAAAAGCTCCATGGAGGCATCCTTAAATGTCAGAAAAAAAAGAAGTTTCTTATGTTTTCCAAAAGAAAAGAATTTCTAATGCATCACGCTCGCACAGTCCCAAAACGTGCCAGCTGATAGAAAGCTAAGGCAGAAATTCTGGACTACACTGCACTCAAGCTGCCTTGAACCTCTTGCTGTGTTTCTCGTTTCAGGAGAAATCTATACATACATACTGTTGTCACCTCATTATAGATCAGGCTGTGTAACTTGTTTGGAAAGGCTTAGATGGTGTAGCAGTATCACTTTGATCAATCTGACAGAGCACCCTGTCGTGGAAATAATATTAAAATGGAAAGTTCTAAAGTTACCTCTAAAACAGGACAGGTTTACATGGTGTTTGTAAATATTTACTTGATACTTTATCAGAGATGCCCCAGAGATGTATGAGAAGTGGGATTTTGCAGTGCAAAGACTTAGATATTTTTCTTTAATCCTGATATATATGGCACTGTGTTCTTTTAGACAATTTCTCACTGTGGTGTTAGGGTTACTATTTAATTCAGCCATAATTTACATGTTGAAATTACATAGCAGGGTTTTGTCTTCATGAGTTTATGACCTCTGAGGCTTGAATTGGATCCCTCATTGACTCTGTTGGCGGAGATGTAGGATCATTAAAAAGCAAACTGAAATTATGTGACAATCTTGGCCATGCTACATACACACAACTTTGTGACATGTGTCTACCCCACACTGAACTTTGCTGCAGGAATGTTGGTTTCAAAAGAATCTAAAAGGAACAACAGTTTTGCTCAAACATCTTTAGTTACACAGTTGGGAGGATGTTTTCCCCCTCTAGCCATGGATGTTAGTTGATTTAGAAATATTTAGGAAGAGTTTTGTGATTTGGGTGAATTCACATACAAAGAATTAAAACAATAATGAACAGAATTAGAAAAACATACACACATGTACAGAACTGAGACAGAACATATGTAAAACACGTACATGTATTTCAGTGTAACAGGCAGCACTGTGCAGGTGGGTATTAAACACTTAACTGGGGCAAAAATTCCCAACCAAGAGCAACTTTAGCAAAGCCAGACTCCATGCTTATTGTGATGCATTATATAAGCTCTGGCAATATCTAAGCCCGGCAGCAGCAGAAGCTTCTTATGATTATAAAAGAAAAGATTATAAAAAATAAGCCCTGATATTTGCTTAGTACTGACAGTGCGCAAACACAGCAGGTAATAATGTGAAGGAGAGGAGCAACCTGGATGACAAAGACAAATCTCCAGTATTTTAAGTTCTCCAAGTTCACATTCGTTTGTTATTCTAGTTGAAGTTACATATTGTTTTTTTTTTTCAGGGTAAGCTGACAGAAACGCATCTAAAAAAATCCAAATAAAAAAGCATTAAAACGAAAACACCATTGTATGGAACTTATGTAAAAAATGGAATACATTTAGCAGAGAAAAATATACAAGATATATGTATATACATGAAAACATACTGAAGCACAACTGTTCCAGCATAAATCTGGTTTTTAGTGTGTTTTCTTAAGCTTTTTTTGAATTATTGTTCACTAATTCAAGCATTCTCATGCATTTATGTATTCCAAACCTCTTAAAATGTGACAGATAATACGTTATTAGAGATGTTGGTAAGACAAGAGTAAGAAAAGGAAGCAGCTCAGTGGAACAAAGCATTGTGTCTACTCTCCAGTACATCCTGTACAATACTGAAAGTCACTCCTCACATCTTCAGCACCATAAACATTGATGAGACTGTGCTAAAAATCATTTCACAGTTTGCAGTTTCCATCAAACCCTCGCTGCAATTTGCCCCAAGTCATGTACATCTCTATCCAGATAATGTGTTAATCTTCTCAACAGTGAGGACAGAGTCTCTGGCGATCACTTGTCTATTTCATGGATAGTTTCCCACAGAAACTGAAAGGGAAACAGTAACTTTATTATTCTTGAGAATTTGAGTTAGATATCATATAATTCCATACATATATTAAATACTGTCTAAGCAATTGGTAGTGATACAGACATAAAGTGATTCACTATGAGCATCTCGTTGAGATTAAGTTTCATGTTGGCACTGAGGACGAGGTTGCCCTTCAATACAAATAAATACATGATAAGACCCATTTCAGAGAATTGTTGTGGAGGACAGAACAGAAATGTCTGTTCTCATTGGTTGTAGCTGGTTACATGGCTCCCTGACTTATTCACAACATCACTAGATGTTTAACATGCTTGATATCATGAAGGTGTCTATGAGGAATTGTTCAGCTCTCTGTAAGCTATCAGACTGCATCTTTAAACAGCTCAGACATAATGATCATTACTTAGCAAAACATGCACCAATTTGCCCTGATCCGTACCTTTTTTTTGAGCATTAAAACTGCCAGTAAGTGGAAAATTAGGGCTATGATTTTGAAGTAAATTCAAGATAATGAGACCAAATTTGAAAATACAAAAAAATATGTACAAAGGCAAGAAAGCAGTTTTTAAAGTTGATTTTGATATCCATCACTCATGTCTGGCCAAGGTTGTAAATACGAAATGGAGATATGAGACAAAACTATACCTTTTTTCCTTGCAGCTTCTGTCTTATTCAACACACTTTATAATGTTGACCAAAATATCAATGTGGTTCATAAAGAAATCATGTATACATTGAAAAGATGGAGGGGCTAAGTCTTGAGCCTTGGGGAACATCACATATAAAGTATTATAATGCTTCTGGTCAAGCAAAAAGGGAGACAACAATCGCAGAAGTTCTCAGAAGAAGACACACTGTCCTGATGTATTTTATCAACTTTGGATTTTAAAGAGGATGTAGAGATCAGCAGTGTCATTTGAAGTGATTCAGTTTAATAAAAGCAACAAGCAGCAAGAACATTAGTTTATCTAACTTTGAGCAAAATTGACTTATGCCTTGGTATGACCGCCTTGTAAATTCATCTTTACACTTTAAAATCTATAGAAACAAAAGAAAATAAGTCTCACAAAAACAACCTCAGCTTGTCTTTCATCAGATGCCCAACATTTCTCTTAATCCTCTCCCTCTTTGTGCGTCTCAAGTTGCCACGTCCTTCTAGTCCTCACAGTCAGAGTTGCTGTAAATCACTTTGGTGCAGTTATTACTGTTGGCAAACTGACCCCAGTCTGTCTTGGAGGCTGTGTTCAGTCCCCGTCTGGCTTTGTTTGGTGGAAGGCTGCTGGCCACAGTACAAACAATCACTCGTTCTGTGCTCCAAGCTATTGTTCCACTCAGGGCCCTATTTTAATGATCTATGGAACATTGGTTTATGGCGCATTGCTAGTTTATTGGCAGATAATCTGGGTGCAAAATAAGGCGCACAGAAAACAGGGGTTGTATTTACACCCTCGTTGAGTCATAGGTGTGTTTTGGACGTGACATCCGTTAAACCAATCAGAGTGCCATATGCCATTTCTTTAAAAAGCCAGGTACGCCGGGACCTGGTGTTCTGCAATTTCATAGGTGGAATAGGGAAATGGTAGTGGTAGAAGTGAGTGGTTGTGTGTATGTGTGTTTAAAATTCACATCATACCACCTGTACCATGACTTTAGACCAGCTTTTTGTTGGCCTATGGGGCAGACACTCTGCTGACCAGCAGTGCCCCAGACCACAACTAACTTTAAGACTAACATAGTGGGTGCGCAGTGAGTTGCAAGTACACAACGTGGGTACTGGGCATGAAAATGACGACTGCACTAGTCTGAAACTAGCCATGACACTTGCGGTCTGCTGTATGTCACTTTGTGCCAAGCATAAAATAGGGACTTAGGACTGATCAACCAAGGGGCCAAAAGCTGCCAGCTAACCGAACTAACAAGCTTTCAGCAGCCATTAGCTGCAGCAAGTTTTCTATTAAACTGTCAAGTTTATTATGACTTACACTGACAAACATCAGTGATAAACAAGAGATGTAATAAACTGAGGAAAGTCAAATGATAAACACTACTGACAAAATAATATTCATCACAAAAAAACAGCCAGAATTTACAAGCTGTTTCTTTCACTGTTGTCCAATTACAGCATTTAGCTCTTGTTACCTTAAACACTTAAAATTTTGGGAAACCGCATTAAACTTTTTGTTTTTTGAGAGTTTAAATGGAACAGCTTTAAAGAGAACACATATGATTACATAATATAGCTTAGCATTACTATTATGCTCCTGTTGGAATTTATAAAGGAAGATTAACCTTTCAGGTTTTAGAAATTTGTTAAAACTGAGAAATTAAATCACTTAATTTAATTTGATAGAAAAGAGAAAGAAATTCAGTGGTAAGATATATAAAACCACCAAATGTTGAACGAAGATATAGGGGGAAATGAAGAGGGATGGAACAAAGGAATAGGTGTAAATGAGGGTGCAAAGCATGAAAAGGAGAGTAAGTCAGTTTGCTTGCAGTGAAGATTGCATGTCTCAAGGCTTGTGCATTCTCTGCTTTGGGGATTTGGCTGGGAAGTGGAGCGAAAAAGACAGTAATGAAGAAAAGAAATGAGGAATGGTACGATTCTCCTCTGAAATTTCAACAATCTGATGATCTGGCGTGTGTCTGCAGTCACAATAAGGAACAAAGCACTCGGAGACTAAAGTCAGATTGTATAAAATTTGATTTATGTCAGTATAATGTGGTCTGCTTACATTTAGTCAGTTTTTTCACTTTGTTTTTTCTCCATTCATTCCGACTTCTCGTTTTATTGCAGAGGAGACTGACAATATGGTATAACCCCACTGTCTTTCTTGCTCTGTGTTTGTCTCGCCTGGGATGTTTTGGTGGGATCATATTGTCACAGTGCTGTGTTCATCCCTGGGTGCTTTAGTTTCAGAGTGACAGCTCAATGCCTTGTTCTTCAAACTGCAAAACAGTGAGTTGTAAACAGTGACTTTGGAGGTTCACAAAGGGCTCAAGCTGAATAGAGTGTGTTTTACACAGCTGCTTGCTGTGTAACACACACCCACTGCCAGTATCCATGGTGAATAAACACAAGGTCCGCTTAGCTATTCTAAGGGCTCTCCACCATATCCTAGACCCTCTTCAGCATCTGTAACTTGCTCAAGTGTCTTGACCTAAGTACAGGATCTTGTCATGTGATAAGAGGTGGTTATATACAGTTCTGTGTACACATAAGGACAGAATCCTTCCTGAGAGAAAAACAGCTTTGATGTATTACATCCTGCTTTAGCAGCTACGAGCATCACTCATGTTAATGTGCTGCAAATGATACAGAAGGACATGAAGAAAAAAGTGAATTCAAAATGAATCTTGTTTTCACATTTCAAGTCTACTGTTTCCAGGAATTATGCAAACAAGAATTCATTTTGGGCTGTGGAGAGTAGCAGAATTTTTAAAGGGCACAGTGATGTTGTGGCTAAATGCATCCGCTGTAGAGATTGACAAGGGCTGAAGTTGAAGGAATGCAGTGAGTGTGGACTGTGTCAGACTTTTCAGCAATATATGAACATCAGACTTCTTCTACTTTTACTCCTGAATTTAAACATTTCTGTTTTTTGGCTTATTGAGCAAAGAGTATGTGATATTTTTATCTAGAGAGAGTGTGTGCCACCAGAATGAAGCAACTTACACGCGTTTACTGACTAACTCCGATTTGACTTGCATGTATCATTATATTGTTCATTATCTTTATGTGCACACACAGACATTAAAACACACAGAAAGCTGTTTCATCGTTGTGCCAAATGTGTTTATGTACGTTCTCCCTGAACTGTTTTTATACATTTTGTTACTGCCAAGCTGTGGTACTTGTGTGTGTGGTACTGCATGTCTTTTTCTCTCTTTTAATGCCTTTCTCTCACAATAAAGCCTATATTCATTTGGTTTCAGTTATTCATAAAACCCATTTTGAATATAATTGAGTGTAGGTTAGGTAATAGATGCATTTAGATTCCAATGTAAACCCAGCAAATATGTGTGATAAAAAAATGCTTTTACAGCAGGTGTGGAAGTGCAGTCATTTTAACAAGACAAAGTTAAAAGTTTGTTTAAACTGTGAAAAGGTCATTGATGTCAATCATTAATAGCTTCCAAAAATTCTCCTCAATTGTTTTGATACGGGTCCTGCGTCATTTGCATAAAATAGAGAAAAATGTGCAGAACTCATTAAAGTTGGATTAACATTGTGCTTAAAGTAATGGGCTGATTTCATTCTTGACGTGAGTGCTGGATTCATCATGTATAATTCATTAGAGTATTATCTAAAAGAAAACATAATGCACCAATAATTATAGGTTATAAAACTGTGAACTCAAATTTTAGGTAAATACCTTCATGAGCTCTGAATACTTAATATGTACTGTTTTCTGTGTTAGGTTGTATTTGTATTGGAAATATTTAGAGACATTTTGGTGTAACAGAATACTTTTGGTCACTTCAAACACTCAGTGTTTTGTACTCAGTGCTGGCTGCCCTTCATGCTGTTTTTTTTTTCTGAAATGACGTGTATAAAGAGAAAAGATAGAAATAATAATCCTTTGTGTTGTAATCAAAACGGGCATTGTAACAGAGAGCCAGTTCAAATGTCATAGGATGATTTACTAAACCCATAAATGGAGACCAGAGGGGAGATCAGTCTCTAGGCTGTAATGTCATAAATCCGCAGAACCATCGGCAGCACACAGACCACCAACTGTAAATATTATTTTTGAGTATGTGAGCAAAATTACTGTACATCAGTGCAACTGACAATGTGTTTTACAAGCTGTGACTCAGCTTGTCGAATGGATTTTGCTTGCGGAATAGTAATGCATGCTGCCTGGTTTAACAGCCAATCAGTTTGTTGTAAAGTCGTCTGGTTGGGTCAGAGAGATGAAGGAGGATCACCACATTGACTGTTTGAAGATTTTCCCTGTCTGTATGACACAAAAGCCTTAAAATTTAAAAGCACACAACTTCTGTGTTTCGCTGTTTTATCAATACCAAAAAAAAAAAAAAATGCAACTGCAGCAAGTACATCACTATCACTACACTCATTCATATTTTACGATGCTAGAAAAAAAGAAATAAAAAAATGCTGTGAGATGATACATTGTCTTATTTTTCTGCACTGGTGTAAATGGGCAAGTTTACAGAAAAAGGGATTTTAAGAACTTGTGCTTTAACTTAGCTAATTGTGAATATTTTTTATCTAAACTGGGCTTAAAACTGGGAATCTTGCATCCATCATTTTGGTCATATTTGAAGTTGTGCTTAATTTCAACATACATTGTTATCCATTTCCCAAATACCTTTAAGCCAAGCTATCATTATGGTGTCTGAGGCAAATGCTTTGCTAACGGATGCAAGGTAACTGTTAATTCACTGTTTGACCTGTGGTCCTCAAACTGTGGGGCAAAGCCCATTAGAGGGGCATGGAGCCACTGCAGGCGGAGCTGGATGACCAGGGGACACATATGGAGTGAAATGGACATGTCTATATGGACTGCCATTTCACTCACTCACTTTGGTCCCAAATCTCTAAAAAAAACCATTAGAGGAGTTGTAATAAAATTCTGTATAAAAGTTTATTACCCAGAGGATCAGTTATCGTAACTTTGGCAATCCCTCTTATTGTCAGAATCACTCTTTGTCCAATACATTGTTTTAAAACCTTCAGTTACACTTTGTTTTAAGCCTCACAGAGCCTCTAGCATGGCTGGAGGCTGTCCAATTACTATATTTTTGGTCTGGCACTGTTTGTTGTCAAATTTCTCTAATTTGTAATCATTATATTGAGTGTTTTTTTTCCTGTGTTGTTTTAACTATTTTACAATTGTTCCAAGCAAAAACCTCAAAAAAGTTGACCTGAAAGGTTTTTGCTTCAACTTTTATTCAAAGCTGACACACATGCAGTGATGAGGTCAGAGCAGTTTTTGTCTGTATCCCTGAACCATTCCCCTCTTCTCAACAGCAGTGGAAGGGCTGACACTTAAACAGGAGCTGGAAAATAGTTTCAGAATACAAATAACATCAGGGTCTCTGTACTGTCACACTGTTAATATTGTCCATCTCAGTTGTGGCATAGATTCTCTTATTTTGATCCTTAGTTGTATTCATCTTTTTTCAGCTGAAATAATCATGACTTCGAACAATACGACCACTAGCATGCTGCAAGTCAACAAATGCTGAAAAGCATATCAACAGGTTAATAGATCAATAAAAAACAAGCACACTGCTGTAAACAATGACCCAACGAGCTTTCATGCAGCCATGCTACTCAATAACACTCCAGGGACCTGAGCAACTTTGTGACCCACTCAGAGGACCTTCTCCTCAGTTATTCTCGCTCACGCTGCTGCTCAATGCCCAGTTCACCTGCTTGTGTAAAGGTGGAGTACAGACTTGGTGCAATCAGCTCCCACAGGGCACAGCCTGGCCTTCTAAGCTAGCCGGTCCATTCACAGCAACAACACAGCATACTAAAGGTGTTTTTTCCTTCTCATATGCACTATCACACTCCCTATCACTCACACTCCCATGTGGATACCTCAAATATAGCCCTGAATCTGCTGGGTCTCTGATCACAAGCTTGCTTCATGAATTACAGTGAAAAAATGTTAATAACTGAGATAAGTCACCTTTCTGACTAAGCTTTCTGTGTGATATACCCTTAAGAGGGTAGCTCAGTGGTGTGGTAAGCTGGGGTAGTTTATAAAAGATTCAGGCTGTTATTCACTAAATATGTGTTTATGGGCTATAAATAAATTACATTCACCTTTATCATGGTGCACAATACTGGGGAGACACTGTGCTGGCAGTATATGTATGTCCTATGCATATTTTGAAATAAAGCATCTGCCAAAGCTTAATAAAGACATTTTTTTCCCCTCTAGGTGAATATCTGCTATTTCTATCGCCACCAGTCTTCTCCATCACTTCCACTCCTCTGTGAAGGCCCCTTCAACTATGATAGTCTAACAATTTCTCTCCCTGGGTTTCAGCCAATTGGTTCCTGAATGCTGTTTCCTTTAAAACCTTAAAACCTTGATTTAGTTGTTGATTTTAT
>JAPZDV010000020.1:4853803-4868235 GCA_029814665.1 Acanthurus lineatus
TTGGACTGACAGTAGCCTGGCAACAAAGCCTTGCAAGCGTCTGTATGTGGATCAGATGTTGCTGCGCACTCACTGATGTACTGATGTATCATCTTTTTCCAGCTGAGCTCCACCCATTTCAATCCAGTGAAAAGGACCACAGACATATAAACATTTTGCATTTGAAAATACCATAATTGCTCCAACTTCTGCACAACATTAAACATTTCTCAGATCAGAGGATTTTTTTTTTTTGTAGTTTAAAGTTGGTCAAAAATTGGACAAAAATCTACAAGAAAAGGCTGTTGAAACACTTTGAGCGCAACAAATAATGACATGAATTATTAATAAAAAATCCCTGAGACATAACAAAACTTACACTGCAGAAAATGGAAGCAACTGAGGTGTAAGGGTCTCCAAGGCCAAAATAACAAATAAATCTCCACTCTAACTAGAAAAGTAACACTCAATGGGCTACAAACCAAAAAGACAATTTTATTGCCCCTAACTAACTGAAAAAAAAATTGAAGTAAAAGGATAAACAAAATAAATGGCAGAAAACCCCTGAAGGCTTCCTTAAATATCAGGACCAGCTGTCTAAGACATTTTTAACGAGAAGTCAGCAAAGACAAAGTATAAAAAAACAGAGTTTCAGCAACAACAGCGTGCTGACCAATAAGCAAGAAACACTGGTCCTGAGGGCTCGACTGGTGACTGAATGAAGTTCAGGTGTTGGAATTCAGACACTCAGAAGGGTGTAGACCTGAAACAATGAGGGAGACAGCTCTCTTCCAAGAGGAGGCCAGAGGAAATTCAGTGGGCTGTGAGGAGCTCCTGGGGGGGCTCCCCAGTGGGCAGTGGAGTCTGAAAAACATCTATAACGCCTAAATAGAAGTTTAGAGTCCTTAAATATCATCACAAACCTGTCTTTCACTTTGTAGGAGAATCCATTCCTCCCCTATCTTCATGGGCCTTCACCTAATACAGAGGCTTTCTCTGATGAGGTCTAATCGTCCTTCTCTTTAAAAAGATTCTATTATACACTTCAAATGATCATTCTTTATTGAAATGATCTTTATTATCGTGTTAATTATAGAGTTGGAGATAAAGCTGTAACCTCACTCTATTCAAATCATTTTATATTTGCTTCATCAAGCCAAGGATAATCAGATGGGAGTTTAATAGTAAAGTAATGCAGTAGTCATTTATCTAATGGGAGCCTTATAAGTGCTCCGTTAGTCAGGGAGTATTTTAATAAGCACATTCAGAGAGTTCAGTCAGATACCTGTGAACAGAGTAGTGCTGTATGTCAAAAAAATAAAATAAAAAAAATTATTTTCAAGAATTTATTTAATGTGTGCTAATTGTGCTCGAATATGAAGCAAAGAAAATATATCTTTTCACACTCTGAAGCTGTGTAGTTATTCCTTTTAGTTAAACATACGATACTGAAAGATTTGTCTTGTAGAAAAGTGACATGCCAATTAAACATTCTAATAATATAAGGAGGTTTTTCACCTTAAGTCACATCTGCAAACAAAAGTTTATTAGAGTAAGTTCACATTTATACATCCTACTTTTCATAGTAGTTTATCTTTTGTTAGGCAATGTCATTTAAATGTTGGTGCAGCCTTGATTAATTGCTTAGTATGCTAAAAAAAGTCGCCTAATCACGGTTTATAACGGATTATGCTCATGCAGAACTTTTCTTTAGATGACAATGTGTGTGACCATTAAGGAACTTTAAACACACCGTATTGTTGCTGCTAATTGTCACCATGTCTCACTTTATGTATGGAGCTGCTATACTGCAGGTGGTTGCTTTTAATTTGACGTGTTAATCAACTTGTCATTGCCATTGTTCTGCCTAATTATTGCATGTTATTATGCGATTAATAAACAGCTCTGCATGCAGAGCAATCTCTTATGACTTCAGTCAAACTAAGAACTTATTATTCAATGTGAATACAGTATCTTCATAATACAATCTCTTCTTCTGAAAATTCTTCCTGTGAAATGAACTAATATCACTGCCGAGCCTGAAGCGTCCCCACTTAATGAGGAATATAAAACACTCATCTTGCGGGTGCACACGTACCGTCAGGTTTTTGCAGTGTCTCGGTGAAAAGGAAAGCAGGAGTGTGCCTAGGAGATAAAGGTTGACCTCACAGGGCTGCGGCTGACGTGAAGGAGCTCTGTCAAAGAGCCAACCATGTGGAGAAGAAAGCTGCTAGTATTTCTAGGTCACAGAGACCGTGTGAGTGTGCTCCAAGCTCCTTCAACTGGACTGAATGATTTATTACTCAGTCAAGAGTCAAGAACAGAGGAAAAGGAAGGTAGCATGAAATAAAATTTGTGAGGAAATAAAGAAATTGGAATATTGGAAGATAAAAATGAATTAAATTTATTCATATACAGTGACTTAATGTGAGAATGTGGTGTGCAGAAGAAGGATAAAAATGAAGGAAAATTCAATAAGCAAGAAAAAAATGTGTGTCTGTGCATGTCAGTGTGTCAGTGTGTCTGACATTTGAAAAATAGAGTAAAAATTGGTGAGAGGAAGGAGAGAAAAATAACGAAATTTGGACACAAAAATACACATAAAACTTTAAAACTAGAAGGATAGAGGATTTAACAGAAACATACTAAAAAGTACAATAGAAACCACAAAAATGCTTGGAAATCAAAGTCTTGGTAACACGTAATGTCAGTAATTCTTTGGCAGGGATGTTATTAGGTGAAGAGAGCTAACCACTGTTTTAAAGCAGCCTTCCACTAAACCTCACCTCTGCTGGAGAAAAATAACATGTTTTATTGTCATGTGTAAAATGCAAAATAAGTTCAAAGAATGGAAAAATAACATTTATGAATCTAAAACTCAGTATTTCATTCCTATGACATATGAGATTTAATTTTGCATTGTGGGTGGTTTTGTAAAAACGCCCAGAAATAAATACATCACACTCACCGCACAAGCTAAACCTATCAAACTAGTCAAGACCATAACAATCTAATAATTCAATGTGAAATACTTCATAAGAACACATAACAAACACAATCATACTTTCAGACCCACAGTGCACACTGACAAGCAGTAACACATTAATCTGCAATAATCTGACCAAATAACAGGCTTTGTCTTCTTATACACAAACAACTTACTTATAACTACTTACCACACATACATATTTCAGTACAAAAAACAAAGTAATTGCTTCCCTCGGGCTCACAGCAGCCTTCGCATTCACTTGGATAAGTTAGTTTTGCACTTTTTTGTCGTTATTTTGTCTGTTGAATTGAGAAAAAAAATGGTGCTAAAAACAAAATTCCCAAAACATGTTGAAACACTTTCTGATTGTGAGAAACTGAGTGTTTTAACTGTCTCACAAGACAAGTTATATTCTGCAGAGAGATACAAACAATTTGCTGCATATTTTGACTCTTGTGTGTTGTTAGTTTGTGTTGTTACTCGTTCAGTGTTCATGTGTACCCAGAACACATTATACCCAATGGTGAGATTTGCAGGTTTAAGTGTGAGCAAGTTGTCAGTGCTTGTTTCAACAATGGTGTGACCTTGACTGTGTGTGTGTTTGTAGTTTGACAGACTACAGAATGTGAAGAGTGCAGGATATGTGTGTTTGAACGTGCGTGCATGTGCACATTCGTGTGTGTTGTGCACAGGGCAGCTGCAAAGTGGTTTCTGATTTTGAAGAAAAAAAATCTTTATGGATCAGGACTGTATGTGTGTGTATGTGAGTGTGTGTGCTCTGGTGGTCAACTTCTTCTTGCAAGTTGGCCTTTATTATTTTGAGTGCTGATTTGACACCAAACAAAAGTCTGAGAGTAAATATAAGAAAGATTATAAGAAATCCAGAAGTCCAAAAAAAAGCTTCTCTTTGAAACCAAAAATTATGAGTTCAGATTGTGTCTCTTCTGAAACAAGGCACCACACGCTGAGTCTGTGGGATTAAAACCGAAGCAAAATATTGTTAAATATATATCTATACAATTTCTTTTAATTGGGCATTGCCCCCCAGTTAACACAAGTATTGTGGGGAAAAAAAGGACTTGAGGCATACATAAACACTTCATATTTCAGTCACACATGTGAGATGCAGCTGAGATGGGAACCTGCAAGGAGCCGCTGTATTGCTGGCGTTTTGTAATCGTTCCTGTCCAGAGTTACATGCCTGGTAAAGTTCTTTGCTGAGTTGAGTACCTCTTCCATTTTTATCCTCCACCTGTCTAAAATGTACTCTATGTCCTCTATCACTGTGTTGAGCAAAGACATATACCTTTTTTTTGATATTGCAAAGAAAGAAATCAGTTTGCTCCATTCTTCCTTACAGGAAAACAGTAATCTGCTGGACAACTGAGAGTCATTTTTATCAGCAAGTTTGATGAGAGTAGACACCATAATGTATATCTGAAGCAATTAGAATAAAAGAATAGAATTAGAATTAGAATAAAAAAAAATCGAAGAATTTCACAGACAAATGTTTTTTAGAATGATAATAATGGGGCTTAAAGATCGAATCGGTTTGAATAAGCATAACTAATAGTTTACATTAATACCCTTCTCTGCAAAGTATCTGTAACCTTCACATAAGAAATTTTTTTTACTCATTCAAAAAATAAATATATTGATCTTCAGGGTTTATTTATAACCTTGGGAAGAGTTAATTTGCAGAAATGTAAAAGATTTACATCCACATATTGACATGCAGCTGTTACAAAAGTTACATCTTAAGTTTTATTTTACACTAAAGTGTCAAAGTGTTTAAGTGTTTTATACCAAATCATGTTTTAACTATTAATGCATAGCTTGCAGAAAATTTGGAGCAAAAGAGATTTGTGTGTGTGTGTGTGTGGGTGTGTGTGTGGGCTTGTGGGAGTTGGTAATTAAAGGAAACTTGGTACTTTTGGTAATAATGCATATATCATGGAGGGGGTCATATTCAATCTCTGAAACATGCTGCAAATCTAAATGAACACTCACATTCATACCTCCCCCCCACACACACAAACACACACATACACAAAACATAAAAGTCCGGGTAGGAGGACAACAGAGTGAAAATACAAAGAAAACCTAATTTTTTTCTGTTTCTCTCTGCTCACCTGTTTTTAGCATTTCACATTTGCTGTCCCTGGTCAGGTTGACCTGAACACCATGGGCCTTTTTATACCGAAGCAAAGCTGGTCTCAGCACAGATCCAAACACATTTGCAGTTAGTTACAGTGCAAAAGGCTTTTTCTCTGCATGTTTAATGAACCCGCCTGTGGCAAAAAGGGTGGCAAGGCACAAGAAATGGTGTTCAAGGGGGAAATCACTGATCCATGTTTGTGTTCAGGTAGTGCAGGCCTGCCATTGGGCGACAATTTCTTTCTCCTCTTGTTTTGCGATCTGCATGATACAGTTTTTACAATCCTTGTTCTTTGTTGAAGAACAGCACAGTGACAAAGTCAGTAAGGCTCTCAGATGCACTTGGCTCCCTAGTCAAGCCTTTAATCTTGTGTCTTTTGGGGAGTGATAGTGGGTCGAAGCTGGCTTTCAGGTCACGCGATGAACCCCACTTCTTAGTCTGCATCCTCCAGCAGACCTGGTTTTTGAATTGGGACACAGATTTCTCTGTAGGACTTGGTGAACAGAATAAAGATTGCTGGCTTTTCTGACTTTATAACTAGATTTTTGTTTTTCCAACTAATCTACATACATCCAGAAGAAGTCCAAATAAAGAGTAATACCAATTAAAAATATCAGTGTCTGACACAAAATTGTTGCTAGGCAACCGGTAGCCAAATTTCATCCAACTATTTTTAATTTATAAGTAACTGCAGAAGACACCTCTTAATATCTAATTAATTATTGTGCTTATTTTCCCCTGTAATTATTTGTTCCATAAACACATCTTGGCAGGGGCTGAGACGCAGTATCAGAGTAATGTGACTCTAACCTCATTATTCATACCAGGGGCCAGACTTTCAGAACAATTAACCTAATGTTAATGAAAACACACCTCTAAATTGAGTGGACCAGAGCTTAACAGGTATTGGGGTGAATGAATCACGGTGGCTTTCTAATCACACAGACGGGACTATAATACAGCTCATTTCTCAAAACCAATTGAAAACCTACATATCTTCAGCACTGTTAATACGAAGACCTGCATAGCAATTAGCACAATTTTTGATTAATTAGGAGGTTTGCCAGTTGGCTAGTGGTCTGTATTTTTAATTACATGGAGCTCCTCACTGATGGAGCTGATTCATCACATTTAACAGATAAAATACAAATCATGGTTACCTTAATGAACATGAGTTTTAGCCATAATATTCAATTCAGTGTAACTGAATACAGCAGATAGTCACAGATGAACCCCACTATTTACTTCAAAATTAATCAGAGCTATTGAGCTGTGTTCTCATTAACATTATAAACAAATATAAACATATGGATTTATAGTGAATCTAAAAGTCATGCTAGCTTAGACTGCTATTCCTTGCATTAAAGAGCTCTGTCTGGTTGTTAGTTTTTAGAGCTGTTAAAACGTTGCATAGTACATCCTTTCAGTGCTTCTTTATAATGAATTGTTGCAGGAGCTTTGGACCTTCTTACACTTTTTATCTGCACACACCATTGGAAAGTAACACTTTTTTCCTACTGTGTAGGACTCTTATAGTAACCAGGCTCAGTTTGAGGCCCAGACCAGGAAACTGCACTGTGTTTTTTTGGTTCTTTTTGGTTTGTTCTTTATTTGTGTTGTTGATGTTGTTTTATTGTTATTGTTTGCTTCTAGAATTTTTGTATATACTGTAAGCATCCTCTTGCACAAGAATTTCCTTTGGGATAATTGTAGTTTTTCTTATCTTATCTTAAAATTGTTTCAGTAATACCTACTGTGCTTAAACTGTACTTGATATGTACTCATTGTTCAACTACTTTTTGAATGCTGTTAGTATTTTTCATTCTATTTTCACTTACAGATGCTTCCAAGAGAGTATGTTGTGAAAAGCAATCTGAAGGAACTGGATATTATTACAGTCCTATAACAGATATATTGAGTGTGATTTGGGTCAATGTGCCGTCACTCAGTGCTGTTCTGAGAAAATTTTAAAAACGTTATAAAACAGAAAAGAATCTTGTTTCTCGGTTCTTCTCTACCTTGATGCTCGAGTAATATCAACTGGCTTATTTTCCCTCCTGCCTTGAATGAAGTAAATAAGTTTAGCTATGTATATGTGTCAGCATGGTGTATCATATATTATGTAGATATACAGAAAACAACAGTGGGAACATAATGTGATCCTGACAATGTTCTCTGTACGTTTCTCTCAGCAGCTCCTAAGGATAAGATCATTATCATCATCATAGTCATCATCATAATTATCATTATTATCTCTCTTTGTGTGTTTTCTTTTATGTTAAAAACATAACATAGAATTTGATTGAAACTCTGTATTGTGCATTGGGCCATAGACATCTTTTTTACACCATTCAGAAAACCAGAAAATTGTCTATTTTCCATTGAATGTAGCCTGAATTTCCATTCTTCTTGCAAAACCCAACTAAATAATTATCTCCAAACACCGAGCAGGCTTTTTCAAGTCATGCTGCTTTTGTGCCACTGTTAGTGAAAGCCCTTTCAAGGCTCTCCTCACAATGGCCACAAACCCACAAAGCCCCATTGATACTGGTTTGGTCAAATAGGGATGGTGGAGTAATGTCTGACATTTCAGTAATCATTAAGAATTTAATAAATAATGTTAGCATTTTATATGGTCTGTAACATGTCCAGTCATAAGACATACATACACAAAAACCCGACTCAACTGAATGAACGTAACAAACAAAGCTTCATTTATGCATTACTTGATTGTAATCCAGTATGAAGTTGATATGATTCCAACTTTTCTCACTCCAGCAGAAAATTGTTGGTTTATGGCAAAGTCCCTTATAATTCAAGTCTGGGAAGATGTTTTCTTTTTGAATATATGCCTGTAACAAGCTTTAGTAATTGAATTTCAGCTACTACGACATCTTGCAGTGTGACCAGCACCTCTCCTGACAAAACTGTGATCACAGCCAATGAACCAGGACAGGAATCGCAGGTATCCAGGACCAGACTGCTATTTTTTTCCCTCTATACTTTGATTAAAGTGTGCATGTAGGGATGGAATGGAAAACCAACTGCATGTATGTACCTCCAACCAGTTCTTTGCACCACTGTGCTTTAAATGCATATGCATGAAGTAGCAAGACAAACTTTAATGACTTGATTCAAGGTGTGCATCAGAGGAAAGCCCTACTAGCTTCCTGGTTGGTGTTCCTGTTTTATAAATAACGTAGATCTCTCAGTGCTGAATATATCTGCGGGGAGGCAAGACAGATTTTAGTGAATCCGATCCTTTACCTGTATTTTTTTTTCTTTTTTCTCTCACTATCTACTTTCTCCCTCCCTCATTTGGTGCTTCCATTGCCCCCTTCCCAGCACATCATCCGTTTTGCACCCTCTCTTTCTTTTTCAATATTCTTCATCACCTGCATCTCCCCCACATATGAAATCTTCTCTGGCTTAAGTTGCTGTCAGACCACTTTTTTCTCTCTGTTATTCTCCCTGAGATGCAAAGGCCACTGCTGCAGATTTAAGGCAGTGGGGGCTAAGGTGGATCTCTAATTTATCATATCATCTAGAAAGCCTCTACTCATACAGCTGGGATATCTTGAATCCTGCACACTGGCATTTACAGTCTTTGTATAGAAAAACATCCTTCAGATCACTGACATGAGGAGTCCAAGTTTGTCTCACCAATAAATTCAATTAATTTTAACTTAAATACAGTTGATTTTACCCAAAGTTTTCTACAGATGGGACATGGTTAGTGTAACATAATTTAAATATAGGCAGTCCTACCCATATTTAAATTATGCAGTGATGAAGACAACAGAAATTTTATGCACTTTGGCATGCACTTGCAGCGACAGATATATCAGCCCAAGAGGTTATCTGAAATCAGTAACAACCCATGTGGTTTTGATCAGGGCCCACATTTTAGACCACAGAAAGGCAGAGGCATTTAGGTGTTGATACCTGACATCCCATTAGCACTGATTTAATAATATTTGGTGCATGAGAACTGGATGAGAACAAGAATAAACCCTTCACAGAAAACATAAACATGAAAACTTATTTGCTTAAAATGGAAAAAGTAGCTCTTTCCAGAGCTTTCAATCATATCACATGGCCTTCTTTAAGCCTGTATGGGTGAGAAATCCTAAAAGGGGGAAGTTGTTTTGTAAAGAGGATAAACAGAAAGTAAAAGAAAACACAGCATATGAATAATTTCAAGAAAAAAAACTAGTACATTAGTGCTAACAAAAACAAAAATAAGTTAAAACTGTGTTTATTAACTGAGGGAAAAAAATGCCCCAATTAGCTGTAGTAGTTACACAGTGTTTGAAAGTTCACAGCTACCAGTGCAGCAACTTTTTGTAGTACAGCAGGAGGCTGTTTTTCTCGCAGCCAGCACTTTGACGACAACAGCACTCTCTCTTCCCAACTTCTATCTGTATTGCCAGAGGAGAAAAAATAGGCACAGAATACAGAGTAGAAGAAGTAAGGTAACAAAAACTGGAAAACACTGATAAGACACATCTGTGGGATTAAATGAGACTCTCTCTGGCAGCTAAATGAGCACCCTCACCCCCATTAGTTGGGTTCAGCAGCAGTTGGCTGGGACGCGCCCCTCCTGCGAGGATATCACAATCAGGTTGTTAAACACACAGACACACAAACTCAGACATGTTCCCTTCAATTCTCCCAGATGATTGAACAAGACCATGGTTTTATATTTAATAACATTACTATGGTTTTTAGCAATGTTATTAGGAGTTATAACCTGTGGTAATGCAACTGATTAAACATGCGGTTCTCTCGTGTGAACACTGGCACAGCTGGACTAAAAACTCCTGGATTTAACAGATCCATGTGATTATCAGCTTTCTACAGGATTTCACATGTTAGAATTGGTGTTGCAGGATAATCAGGTAAGCCTAAGTTAATAAAATGGCTTGACATTTTAGGGAAATGCACTTAATTGTTTTCTTGCTGAGAGTCAGATGAATCGATTGATACCACGCTCATTTCTGTGTGCTATATGCGATGCTAATAATATCCTAGAACAAAGACTGGAAACAGCCTGATGCTTCATAAAGGTAGCACAACCCATGTACCAGCACCTTAATATCTCACAAGTAAAAGTTCAATGAAGTGATATCTCATTTATTGTAGAAAAATAAATATATAACACAAAAAAACAAACAAAAAACATTGCCAACTCTCTTTTACATGGGTTGTATTTGCCTCAGTGGCATTATTTCAACATGAGTCAAGACTTAACAATGTAACCTGACAAAACAGAAGTACTCAGTGATTTAAAAATCAGTTACTTGAATGTAATGTCTGATTTAGCCAGAATAGTAAACTATGCTTATCATTTTTTTCAATTTTACCTCATCTATTTGGCAGCATAGATGGATAAAAGACGTTTTATTTTTAGTCATTTGTTTAAATTAAACTGAAATATAAAATTGCATTGAGTTATAAATTGCATGCAAATTACAAGAAGGAAATTTATTGATATTTAGAGAGAGAGAGAGAGAGAGAGAGAGAGAGAGAGCACCTACAGAAGAATCAACATCGAGGACCCTTTTCAGCACTGTACACGCCCGTTCAAGCCATCTTAAAATAGCTGAGAAAAAAAGTGAAAAGCTGCAGTTTTTAAGACCAAAATCCTTCAATGTACTTCTTTTTTTAAACTTTTTATAAAGCATAAAAAAAAGTGTTGTAGGAAGAATTTGAGTCAGACCAAAGTAATTTAAACTAATGCTGAGTTGGCCATTTTTCTCTCCAGGACATGTTTTATGTGACAATTCTTATCTTTTTGATCTATAACTGGTGAAAAAAAATAGTCAGCCCCTTCTTTTTCAGTTTTATAAGTAATGTATAATACTATGGGCTTTTTATATGTTTTGTATTGTTTTTTGCAGTAAAAAAGAGCCTTGTGGTGTTAAGTATGGCCATTTCCTCCACCTATAACACCTCTTCATTAATCATATGACCGTCAATCACTAATCACCAACCCCATTATCAGTGTAATTAGCTGCACCTGTGGCTCGCTGCTCTCTGCTCTGAAGATTAACAACCAACCATCAGCAACATCAAGACTCTGAATCAAAGGGAAGTTGTTATGGGGTATATTGTTGCTCATGCTCTTAACTGACATACTGAACCTATTTGGTTTTTTTTATGAGGTCTCTCTCTTCTGATGAAAGGTTTAACATTTTGGAGGAAAAGGTGTGCTTGCCATCTAGTAAGATGACAGGATACCACTTTCATATGCAGTAAATATGTAGCTATCAGCAGCTGTTAGCTTAACTCATTATAAATACTGGGACATGGCATAACAGCTATAGTTTATGTGTGACTTTTACAAAACTTGCCTGCACCTTTGAAGGTTAAAAGGTAACATGATAACATAGATGGTTACATGAATACATAAACTGGAATGTAGCAACAACAATTTATCATCTGAAGGGCTTTAACTGTCTAAGTTCTTTGTTTATTCTTTGACAACTGCTTCCCCTTCTTCCTTAACAGGATATTGCAGGATATTTAGTGCCTAACCTACAGCAAAAAGTCAAACAAAAAGGTTCACACAGTACTAAACTAAACTAGCCAACTGGTTCTGTGGTAGTTTTGTCTGAATTTGTTCCCAACATGACAAACACTAATCAAAGACAAAAAGCGTTTGTGGTGATTTAAACGAGCTTTGAAGACCATATTCCTGAAGTTTGACTCATACCATTGTCTTGCAGTCCGCCAGTTATCTTAATCTTGCATTTGTGTCCGAGTGAGAAGAACTGTTACGAAAAACACCATGAAAAACACCACAGCAACCACTGTGTTGCCTCCTGATGTCCTGGAGTGCAAACACCCAGAAAATAACCTTGTCAAATAATCAAAACATAATGTTCTACACTTTGTTCCATTTTTTTCTGTTAGATAACTCAACATGGATTAAAAGCATCACCTCCGCTTTGTGTGTGATGAACTGACCTTTTGAACCAAAGAGACTGTGAAAGCACACGAATAAGCTGAGTTATTTTTGTGCAAAGATGCAAGCATTTTCCGACACAGAGACACAAAGACTCACAAATATTTAACTGTAGGAGCTCAAAACTTTTAATCTAAATTCTTTGGAAAATTGCATTTCTCTTTTTGTCACAGATAATGGGACCATTTCTTATCCTTACAATGCAGTGGAAAAGTAGAACTGCGTTCCCTTGAAACACATATCAAATCCATTTTCTTTATGTAGAGTTGCTTCAAAGAGATTCATTTAAATTCACACCATTATGACAAAACTTCACTACCAATTCTAATAGACTTAAAGACTGGGATGTAATTATGACTATGCGTTTAGTGTTTTTTTTTTGTAATTTCCTGTTAAGATTAAAACACATGCCTTAAAAGTTGTTTCCTCTCAACATGTACAGTGAATCACTTTGTCTCAAAACTTTAAATAGCCTCTTTAACTCTGTCGTAATCAAGTTTCCCAAGCATCTTGTGTAAAAGCTCACATACTAGACCTTATAAACTGAAGTAATTGTGGCTACTTCACAGCCTGTACTCATTACAGCTCAGCCTGAGTGAAATAAGACTCTTACTCTGTTTCCGGCTGATCATCGCCATCACCACTGATCCACCCTAAACTCTCCCTTGATATCAAATATAACTCTTATGTCAGCAGAAAACTCACAACTTCCTCAGACATCTGAAGTCATTCTTAAAGGACACTTACCACTGAGAGACTCGCTTCAAAGACCATTTCATCCCCCTTTAAATCATATACAGGAGGAAATATAACTGGATCAGTGATGAACTACAAATGAACTTAGAGTACTTAGGCACTTCAGACACCCTCCCCCTTTACTGAAGACCAGTAGTTAACACCACCACCTCCTTAATGGAGTTCTGCAGGGGCTGTAAAACCAGCACTTGAATTTGATTAGCTCAAGTGACATGAATTTCTCTACTCCAGATCACTTTTACATTTAGAGGCCATTAGAGTTTTACATCGCGATTAAATGCATCTTTTTCCATTAAATTCAACAAGTTGCTTTGACGTAAAAGCCTCTGAAAAACATCAAGGTTGACTTTAGAGACTGTTGTCAGTAAGTAAAATTCCTAAAAACCTTAATGTCCAACTTGCTTTATGATTATGTGTCATACACTTTATTTTCAAAAGGTCATAGTTTGGATTTGAGTGAGTTTTTTTCTCAATATATGCTCTGTGTGTTGTTTAATCGTTGCTTTTCACATTGGTGTTTTTAATTAATCCCCACAGTCTTGGGACATATGAAACGTAATGGTTTTTATATCTGCTGGTGGGAAAACTGAACATATAAGTGTCCGTCCATGCTTGATTAAAAGCTTTGTTTTTGCTGTCAACTGGCTCATCTCTCTGAGTGTGTATCTACTGCATTAACTAACTCCAGCTGCAATGCTTGCACAGATGTGGTTGGCTGAGTAGCATCACATGAGATCACTTGCAACACATACAATTGGTCTGTAAGTTTTTTGGGCTTTTACCAATGCTGTAAAGGCTAGAAATGACATGCCAAGTAAAACTTACAGCTTCTCTCCTGATAATGAAATGTATTACTAATGCATCCGGACCTGGACAGCAGTCTCCTATTAGTGACCTCAGGGGGACGGGGGGCAGGTTAACAAGGGAAGCTTTTTTTTTTGTCATTTTGCTTACAAGGGGAAAATATGTCCCTTCTAATCCCCCTTCAAATTGAATTCTGACAGTGCTTGTAAGCTGTTCCCTTAGTTCATGATGGAATATTTAAGTAAAGATCAAGTATGCCAATATTAAGGAGCTCCTCAAGGATCTAGAAAAAATATCTGGAGTTTGTTGATAGTTTTGACCCAAGTTTGAAACACGGAAACTTAAGATCCAGTAAAGGTTATCTTTAACACTACTATTATTGCAGAATCTCTCAGTTAATTATTTTGGGGAAGTACTGATGAGAACATCAGCTTTGTGTCTAGATGCATCAGTGTAATAAAAAATCTGAAATGAATTTATAGTATGCTGAAAAAATATAACAGAGGATTAAGCAGATAAAGGGCCAGATTTTTCGCAAAGAAACTGATGGAGATCAGATCAGATCTAAAAAGATATTATAATAATATATAATATAATATAATATAATATAATAATAATAATATTGAATATTAAACTTCCATTTATAATGTGAAACTTTGACTCCAAATGAGAATAACAATGCTCCTCATTTGTTGGATGTGTTAACAAGCAAGATTGACATACCAACTTAAAGCAGTGATTCAGTACATCTATGCTATATTTAGCTCTTTCCTCTG
>JAPZDV010000020.1:4868335-4893786 GCA_029814665.1 Acanthurus lineatus
ATAATATAATATAATATAATATAATATAATATAATATAATATAATATAATAATATTGAATATTAAACTTCCATTTACAATGTGGAACTTTGACTCCAAATGAGGATAACGATGCTCCTCGTTTGTTGGATGTGTTAACAAGCAAGATTGACATACCAGCTTAAAGCAGTGATTCAGTACATCTATGCTATATTTCTAGCTCTTTCCTCTGCCCACAAGTGGCCTAAACATAAACAAACGTCTCTTTCTGTCAAAATCTCGCTATTTCCGATGGAAACAAAAGGGGGAAGAGTGACAATTCTACAGCTGCTTGAGGCCTTTGTCACTTCAGTGCAAACGTATATTGTTTTGGGGCATTTATATTTGCAGTTTTAAGCTGTTAGGCCTGTTTTTGACAGAATGTTATGAATATAAGGAATAGTGAGATATGCATCTGAAGCAGTAAGGAAGTTAATTTAGCAACATTTAGCTTCTAAATGTAAGTGTCCTTTTCAAAGGGTAGAGAGATAAATACAAGTGATGTGCCATTAAAACAACTAAACTTGCTGGTTTGCTCATATATAGACGATAAGTGAAGCACTGTATCCTCAGTAGCAATATTCTGCCATTATATCCAACTATGAAGAGACCTTTTCAATTTTTAAAAACGTTTTACACGCACAGCCCCTGTGCATATAGAACATATAATCACCAGCTTTTTCTCAAACCCTCTAACATCATGATGTTCGCGCATAATGCATCACATTATCGCTCAGTTTTTGATAACATCTGTCTTTTACCACAGTCCAACACACAACCTCTTACATTAAACACAATATGTAACACATTTAAACACTTAGCATTTCCACTTTAGCAAAATCACACAAAACTTCTCTCAGGAATCAAACTTAGTTGTTTGCTCTTGAAGGTTCAATAAAGTTTCAGAACTTTTGCATTGCACATTTGTTCTTGGAATTAAGTTTATATTGGACAAACATGGAGAATATGAAAAAAATGAATTGCACTCCAACAGCCTGCACCTGACCCTGGAAAAACATAGAAATAAATCAAAGCTAAATGACAAGTAAGCCAACATGTTCTCTTCTCATCTCATCAAATATCACCTCCTTTTTCACACCCACTACTAAACAAAGGTGTGTAATAAAAATGCCACAGTCCCACACTGACTGTAGTCGGCTCAGGAGCTCCTTGAACAGCTTCAGGCTAATCAGAGGAAACATGGACCTCCCATTCCCCATGGTTTGTCAGCCTATCACTTGTGAAAAATCATACAAGCTTTGGTAGAGCGCTTCCCTGTATTCCCATGACTTTTCTTGACTGACACTGTCTGCAGGCCAGGCACTGATCAGTGTTGGCTGATTTAAGCTGTGTTTTCGCTCCGTTTGGCATAAAAACCCACTACAAAGGACTGCTGGGAGGTTGTGGGTAATGGGTTTGACTTGAAACAAGAAAGTCAGGAAATTCCACTTGAAATCACTCCTGTAATTTCCTGTCACTCCAAACTGTGATATTTTAAATAGAAGCAAGAAGAGCAGCGGATTAGTACTTAAGAATAATGCACATGTTGTGTGTGGCCTGCCTATTAAATAAACATTTAAATCAATCCATCACTCTTTCTATATCCATATGATTGTTATCTATCTATCTATCTGATTAACAATTGATTCTTGTACTTCATAAATAGCATTTTCCTAAATTCATAAAAGATCTTGGATTCCCTGTTTACATTTCAAAGCATATTTTAAAATATTTCAGTCCTTCTGCTTTACAGATAATTCTTGGAATTGTGCAGCCTTGTTGGATGCTTGTTCCCTGTCATTCCTGTTGCCGTGCACACTTGTGGATGAAGTGAAGCTGTGGAGGCCATTTTTTTTGTATCAAGTATGTTTTGTTGTTTTTAACAAGCAATACTAAACGTGACAGCACAATGTCAGCATCCTTCTTAACCACCACCCCTTGCTCCAGTGAGGAGGTGAAGCACCCTGTTGGAGAGGATGACATTTCATGGTCTCTTATTGCAGTTTTGGTGAGAGAAGAGATGGAGTTTTAGAGAGACAGAAGCAGATAGAGAGCTGGCTGCCATCTCAAGTTCTTAACACTCAACTGAATGGAGCAAATATAGGAGGACGAGACATGATAAGAACAACGTTGTCATTTGATTCAGAGACAAAGTTTGTGTCTCTTAACAGCTTAGACATTTCATAAGACAGTCCATCCCTACTAACACACAGTACCATTTTAATTTTTTTAACTTTTGTTACATATTTATTATAGAATGATTTAATATGTTTCAACTTTTAACACATTCAAGATATCCAGAACAGTTACATTAAAAGCAGAAAAGGTGCTCTTTTAGCTAAATTTCCACAAAATCGTATTACCTTTTCTGTAGAAAGCTATTTTTTTAGCTAAGTAGAGGTGCAGAACAAACCCACTTTAAGTAATTTAATGATATTTAATTATATACTGATGTTTAAAAGTAATTTAACTGGCTGAAAGGAAGGAAATGTGAGAGAGAGCATGTGATTACAGACAGAAAGAGCGAAGAAAAAACTGAACCCTGACAATGAAATCCAGCAGTTCATTTATCAGCGAAGTAAATGGAAATACACTGCAGAGTTGAAACAGTGACAACCAAATTTGTTTTGCGTTGTATTTAATTACCGCCCAACGTATTTAGTCCATCTGTTTAACTCACTCGACAGTAGATTTCTCTTCGTGTGAAATAGCTGTAATGCTGTCGTTCTTTTACAGAGATTTGCTGCAGTTGAAATACTTTCAGTGAGGTTTAACTTGGAGCAACTGGAGCTTCAGCATATCTTCACAAACACTGACTTCAGTCCATCAAATCATTCTGTAATATGGTTGAGATGAGAAAGTCTGCAGCCAAGCAGTCTTTGTTGAATGACACGATGAAAAGGAACAAAACAGACGGTGACTAAATTCATCCAGCAGCTGGACATCTAAGTCTTATCAGCTATCTGTTTGTCTAATGTACAAAAACTGGCATAAAAAACTAGGATTTATGGATGTTTATGTAATATTTCGTAATTGAAGTCCTGTAATCCTTTATTGATCCATTTGGGAGAATTTTCCCACTGCATTTAACCAATTAAGTATTGAGAACAATAAGCAGCACCAGTTCTAAGCTTTCAAAGGCACTGACATGAGAACTAACCTTACATATCCGTTTCTTGTAGAAGGAAAAACCTTCAGCAGGAGGAAACTGATGAAAACATGGGGAATACATGCACAATTCACATAAAAAAGCTTCACCACAGTGGGGGCTCACATCTAGAACCTTCTTGCTGTGAGTCCAACCACAGAACCACAGTGTTTCACCTTGAAGAAGAGACTTCCTGAAGACTTGTTATCATTGAGAGGTTTTTGAGGCATCCAGAGGAAACACCCCTGTTTCCACTCATTATGCTAATCTAAGCTAAGCTAAGATAGCCATCCCCAGCTGCAGCTCCTCATTTAACAGTCAGACAAGAGAGTGGTATCAATCTTGTTCTACCTAACCTTCTGCAAGAAAGCGAAAAGAAAAAAAAAAAAGCTTTCCTCATTCAGACCACATTCTTCAGAGGAACCAGACTGCCCAGCGTTCCTCCTCTGTGGTCGACACGATTTATGACTGTAGCATTGAAGTGTGTGTGGCACAGCAGGGAGGCAGATGCAGAGTATTTAATTTACACAAGTCAGATCAAAGAATTAACCAGAGGCACAGGGAGGTGTGGAAAAGCACAGTAAAAGAATGGGCTGGGTGTACCATTACTTTAACAAGTCTGATACCTCATCAGCAGCATTTGTCTTGTCCCTGCCTCCACCCACCACTTTGCTTCCACTTGGCTGCCAGCACTGACTTTAAATTACTTTAGATATATTACTTATTTCTGACCTGTTTTTGCCTATTTGTAATTGATGACACTTCATGTATTAATCTTATATTGTGATTTATTCATTGATAATAATTTGTGGCTTTGTTCCAGATTACACAGAGGCACTGTTTCACTGACAAAGGTGCAATTGGTGCAATGCACAAGGGCCTGTGGGCTTCTGGGAACATGAAAGAAAGTGATTATTGCTTCTCAATTACTATAGGTCATATAGTTGAGTCACTTGGCCTACAAAAGCAATCATTCAAAGGCAACACAGATTTTTTCAAATTTAACTCATGTTACAAAGGCCTGTTACTTTGATAGTACTACCTGTCATAATGTGTGTGCAGAGTTGGTGTGTTGTAAAGAGCACTAAAGACGACCCTGTGCTCTGTACTTGGAAAGACACAACCTCTCAGCTGAGTGCACACACTGATCTTATAGTGCATTTGTGTGGGTGGAACTGATATGGACAGAGGCCAAGTTTCCCTGTCATCCCCTTAACACTGGAGCTGAGTCTAGTGGTTGTAAAATGTTCATGCACAGCTAATCGCAAAAAAAGCCAGTCCAAACTGTTTCATTGAAATCAAGAAATAATAATATCAAGTAGCCGGCTGGACTTAAATGAGTAGTCGGCTGTTTATGAAAAGCTCTGCTAAAAAAGAAGTGTGGGAAGCTGGAAATCTATCTCTCCAGCCAACTGAGCTAAGCAATTGGGAGACAGTCTGGGGTTGGCTGCTCCCACATCCTCTTGGTAATGGAAAAACCCACATTGAGAGTCAAGATAAAGAATGGGCAGCAAAATTCACACACTGTATCTCAATCCCTGCTGGAGTTTTGGCCCCAGTGTGCATGCGGCACATTTTTGGTCCATGCATATCTATTAGTTTTCAGAGAATGTATTAATTTAATTTACAATGCTTTTCAAAGAGTGTAAGAGTTATTTTAAAACTTATTTGATCTTTCAGCAAATCCTCATTAGCTGCATGCTCTTAATGCTACTTGTCTTCAAAGCATACTGATTGAAACATCTTAATGCCAGTGCAGTTTCCCTTGAATTAGAAAGAGCACGGCTTCAATCTTCCACACGCTGTCAAGAGGAAGAAGGAAAGGAAACAGATTCCTCTGAGGCTTCAATGCATTATTCCAGTCAATATATTGATGTATGTCTGAGAATGATCCAAGGGTAAAATCCCCTCAGAGACAAAGGTAAGAAGAGAAGGAGAGACGGTGATGTTTGTATTCATTTGTCCTCTCCTTGGTGAGACGTGTTCACTTCCTCTCACCCACTCATGAATAATAAATGCTCACATAGCCAAAACTGACCTCGTTGCGATTACGTCAGATGATGGATTTGTTTGAAAGCCACTTGACCTTGTCCAAAACATCATCATTTTGCTGTGTCATTGACACGTGGACAAGGTTGCCAAGTCACAGCCTGGCTGCAGCAGCTGAATTGCTGCACAAAAAAAAAGGCCACTTGGAAAATATGTATTTCAGGGACATTTAGTCCTGCAAGTCCCACAAATATTCAGTCATAACCTTTTTGTCTCATTTGTTTACTTTTTCAGCATGTCACACTTTATTTGCAGTAATTTAGCTGAATATTTCTTTATTAGATCACAAATGCCTCTTCATAAATATCTTTGTTTGTATCTTATTTACTATAATCTGAAGGCAGCCAATTTGAATTAAGTGAAAGTAATTGTCTAAAATCTTTTTTAAGCTGATTTTTCCCCAGTTGCTGGTGCTTCTGTACGTGCATAGAAAGCATCAATAATTTTCTTTTTGCTGCTTGAATGTATGCCATCGTACACAAAAGCTGCTTTGCATGTTGGTCTTGTTTCATGCAGGAACATGCGGAAACACCTGCAAAGACAGAAAATATTGTTTATTAGATCTCATGCGAAGGGATGGAGGCAACATAAAACCTAAACAACCGGCCTTGAACAAAGCATTTAAAGGTTCTTAGTGTAAACTTGCCCTCAGTGTTATCCTAACCTGTTCTATTTCACACAGATTTTGACAAAGGAAGATGACATCTAAAGTATCTAAAATCAGTCCCACAAGTAAACACACGCACTCAGTCAATAGTCTTGAACAGACATAAAGTACTGCACACGTTGAAAGGAGTGTGAATTTGCAGTTAGATGGTTGAAAATTGAACAAATATAGCAAACAATTTGATACACCAGTTTGTAGTAATACCTTCAGCTGAAAATGAAGCCCACCCGTAGTGATCCATAGTCAGAGAAAATGTACAAACTGCAAATATCCTGGATAGGCTTACCTTACATAAGAATAAATATTTTCATTATGAATATTAATTTGATCTCCAGTTAAGTGGGACAGTGCAGTAAACTCCTGCATCACAGCATATAGCAGGATCCCATGGGTGAGGAGTTACAATCTACCATAGTACATCCACAGGGAGATACTGATGTCTAGTGACTCACAGATGAAGATTCAAGAGGAGAGCTCTTCTTTTGCAAGACATAATCAAGTTTCAGTTCACAACTACAGATGAGCTTGTTCTCTATTTTCATACACATCTGAAATCCAGTGTCCAAGAATCGAAACCTTTCATCTGAATCCTAATTTTTTCCCCCTTTTATGATATCTGTCTGAAATAAGTTTCTAAAACTAAATTACCATCAAGGCTACACAAAATCAGTCATTTGTGTCATACACATACACCTAAAAATTCTTGATTTTCATTGGCTGGAAGATGTGGATTGACTTTTGAAAACAGATGTTAGTCTTACTGAACTGTATTCCTATGAAGCTGTGTCATTTGCAGTTTTAATGTTTTCAGCATGAAAGGTTAAATATATGTGAAGTATGAACATCAATATAGTAGCAAACAACTATTTGCTATGTGAAGTTAAAGTGGAGTATTTAAATCTTTAACAACAAATGACCTCAAACTCCTTCAGTCTGTGTCATAATCAGAGTTACCCTGGACCTTGTTTCTGTTGGAGGTCCATCCACAGGTGCATGTTAGTGCAGGTGAGTTTCTCTCTGTCCCTTTAATGTCTTAAAGATGATGGCAGGGTCACAAGTATTCTTATATTAAAACTGAACAGGATGCAAAAATATGTTACTGAATACTGAAAACAACATTTAAGGCAAGAAAGAGGCAAAGCGTCACCTGTCTTGTGAACATTTTTGCTCATCTGTTTTTTTTTTTACAGTGAATGTTCTGTGCTAACCTTGAAAATGTTGGTATGGAAAGCAACAGTGAGGTTTACAGTGGATAAACGTCTTGAGGCTTGTGTCTTTTTGTCAATGGGCATAAGAAATAAGAACAAAAGGGTAAACAACTTGAAATTGAGAACCACTCAAATTTAATTTAAGTGTATTTTATGTTTTTGTGACAATGAACGGATCAACTAAGAGAAGGGGGAAGACGTATGAAGTGTTAAGCTTTAGTGGAGTTTGTCTGAGGAAGCGCATTGAGAACAAGACAGAAGAAAACGTGCAAAAAAACGGAACAGTATATGAAAAGATCAGGGAAAGTCTCAGGTAAGAATGTGAGTGGAATAGAGAGACAGTGACACAAGGCTTAAGTATCTGAGTGTTTGTGACAGAGATGGTCTAAGTATGTGTGTGTGTGTGTGAGAGAGAGAAAAAGAGCTTTCTGTGATTTTATCTTGACTGGAGAAAGAGAGACTCTTAATTATATCATGTAGCCGGATGGGACGACAGGTTGAGAATAATCAAGATTTTAAAGCCATCAGTAAAAATGATCTTGCTCCCTCTTAATTTTTAACCTCCTGTCTCGGCCCTTTGCACCCTGCCTAATCAGTCTGCATGGCAAGCAAAGTTTTTATGAAAATGTATGTCATATGATATTTAGAAAAGACTGAAATCAAAATCAGTTAGAAAAGTAAAAAAAAATGTGATACATAACTAGATTTTGTCACCAAGCACCCAACAAAATGCTACATACCTCCAATCAGGTCAAATCAGATAACTTTTTCGTTGTGTTTAGGACAGAATAAATAAGACATTTTGAGTCATATAAAATCATCCTGCTCTGGTAGTTTTGAATGTATTTCCAAGAATCTGAGCACTGTGACTTCAAAGGCAAAGTGTCTTTTCACACAGACTGAATAGACAGCTACAGTGAAGGAAAGCCTAATGACGAGACTGAAAGAACCTGTCCTCCAGCAAGAGAGAGAGACAGACATGTACAGAGTGTCTGTGGAGACAGAGACGGACAGCGGTGAAGAAATGACTGTGTGTGTGAGACAAAGAAAGCTAAATGTAACGTGTATCCACCTCTGGCAGGATCCTAATAATGTTTGGTCTGTCATGCACTCTTATTTTTTAATCTTGTATAAGAAGGTTTGTGATAAGACGGCAGATAATCCAAAAGTTGTGTGTGTGTGTGTGATGCATCCTGATTTCAAACTTGGTAAGGAGCTACGGGGAATAATTAGGGCTTAGCTTGTAGTTGGATCATGTTTCATGCACAAAATACTGAAGCTCAATTTCTTGTTTTTGATGGGCAATTTTGTAAAATTGTCCCCAGGGAACTGACAGTGATGGCAAATACTTGCATCTTCCGTACCGACAGACACAACAAGATAAGTTTCATTATTTTTAGAAAGCTAATTGGTTACAGCTGTCATTTCTGGAGCCATATGAATGACTTTTGGCAAAAATAATAATAATAAAATTCCATGATGCAGCAATTTTCAGTCACATATCTATGTCACATAAGAAAAGTATTTCCAAATATCAGACTTGTTACTAATACCTGTGGGAGAGATGAAATGCATGAGATAACAGAAAAGATGGTTGAACAACAAAAAGTATTCAGAGAGCTAAATCAGAACGTTGTTATTTAATATATTCTGCTGGGACACTTTCAGTCCCACCTGACAGTATGGAATACAGATGACTTCATCTGGTTAAAATTCAAAGCTTCAACAAAACAACATAATAAACACAAAAACACACAATGCAATTCAAGGTTCATATTTTATGTAAGATTTTCTGTGGGTCATCTGATTGCAAAATACACATCAATTTGCATTCCAGTATTTAACATCAGACCTGAAAACACTGCAGTTTTGTTTTTTTTTTAACTAGGATTCTTTTCTGTGGCCCTACCATTTACTACTTCCCCCCTTACAACTCTGCTTTCTTTTTAAACACTGTTTTAAAATCCAACAAAATGGTGGTGATGTTGACAGAAGCCAAGCGCAAAGACTTTGATGAGCTTTCTAAATTCCTCTCCTGTCCAGTATTTGGCAGTATAAAGACTTTAAATGCAACTCTAGTGACTAGAAATCATTAATTAAAGGCACCTGTCAACAGTAAAAAGAGGAAGGAAAAGAGGAAGAAGAAGAAGAAGAAGAAGGTGAAGAAGGTGAAGAAGAAGAGGAGGAAACGAACAAAAGGAAAAAGGAAAGGTGAAAGTGAGTTGCAGAGTATCTGCCAAAAGACTCTTCTCATTTGTGCAAAGACTGTAACCAAATGAAAAGTCTTTGTTAATCAGGAGCAACATCTGTCAAAAACACGCTTGTGTCAAATACGCCATATGGATTTTGTTGAATCACATGACTGATTCTGAGCACATTACTGTAGCTCCAAACGTAATTAATGTAGGAACTGTAGGAACTAATTGTTGTTGCTCTGTTATTTTACAGCAAGTAGTTAGTGAGTGGTGATTTACACTGTGTGTACTCTTTTTTAAACCTAAATGGTATGTGGAGAATCTCACCACTGTTCCCACTGTTCGACCAAGGGACGTCCCATGGTGGGTAACTGAAAAAAAATCCTTATTTTCAAATCCTGGTGTAGACACTGTGGTATGCTTTACATTGTGAGATTTTTCTTCTCTAAAGAAAGACCCAAATCAGAATGATAAGTGAGTTATCTCTTGGGAGAATATATTCTCAAACTCAAATATGTCTCAAATATATATATCTATAATGAGACAGGTGGCTGTGTCACTGACTAATGAGATGTCTCTTCACAAAACGTGTTAAACAAAGTGAATGTAGCTCACATATCACCTTCATTGACGCTTCACAAATGTGGGTGTTATTTTTTGTGACTCTTGTGTGAAGGCAATTTCTTTATATGTGATTTGGTTTTAGCCTGCTGAGATTTCATTCTACAGGTACGTGTTGGTAATTTGCATTCATCTGGTGTACACGTCTCTTTTTAATGAACAGATAAAACCAGAGGGAGAAATAGAGTAAATGAGTAAATTTTAATAAAATGGTGGAGAAAAAATAAGGCTTTTTTAATGCCTTAATTGCAATATACAAAGGGAATCTAACCAGGTTTTGTTTCTTCTTTTGTTTTGTTTCTTCTTCTGCTCTCCCTCTACATGAGTATATAGCATCACTATGTGTGACAGCTGAATTCATATAAAAGGAGGAGAAAAGTGTTTGGTGCATGTTGAAATCATTTATTTACCTGTTTTTGGGTTTGTTTTTTCATTTAATTCAATATAGCAAAGTTCATTAACAAGGTTAATCTTTGGGGGTATTTTTCCCCCTTAACATTTTTTGCTTAACTCTTACAAAAAGATGTATTTTACATAAATGACCATATCTATTGCATGCATTTTGCATTAGCAACCAATTTAAACCTCTTTTTAAATATGAAGCTAGGCAATATTTCACACATTAGTGCCATTACAGACGGAACAGACAGCTAAAGAAATGCTCAATTTAAGTGCATAAAAAAGAGATGTTGGAAAAAAAAGGTGAAATGTGAGGACAGAGAAAATTATGCAGCAGGTATCATCAACTTCAGTCTCACACAGACAGCAGTGTACCTGATGAACCAACTTCTTTCACCTGTAAAAAACGGTTCAGTCAACCAGAGGATGGCGTCCCCATCATGAGCAAAGCTGCAAAAACCGGAGGATGCTCAAGTTGAAGTTTCTTGTTGAGCAGATCGATTTGTGCCATTTCCCCTGTGTGAAGTCATAGTTAGGAGGCTCATATTTTCAAAACCATAACAAATGGAACAAAAAAGAGAGCATGAGGTGTTCAAAAGCCGCTCACTGTGGGATCCTGACTGTATGAATGTCAACCAGGGAAGCCAGCGCTCATTTAGTTCAGATGAACAAATCACTATGAATTTTATTTATTTAGTAACTTCCATCAGTATTGATGCATTTCATTCATAACTTATTTATTGTTGCAATTTATTTGTTTAATCACAATTTCTGGGCAGACATTTCTTGACTTTGCTTAAAATTGTTGTATTCCATGTATTACATTTATCATGGCTTTATTTCTTTAGGTATGTTTCAAGCAGTTTTACAGATTTTTTTTAATAAATGCACTTTTTTTTCAAATAAATCTTTAATTCATTCATTCATTCGTTCATTTCACTGCAGTAACAAGAAACACAGCAAACCAAGATAAATTATATTCCTCTTAACATTCCTGAATCAAATGCTACCCTTTGCTAGTTTATTGTGTGTTTACTTGGCTTATGTGTCCCTCAGATTTAGCTCCAAACAATCTATTCACTAGAGAGATCTTCTTTGTGGTTGAAGGTATTTTAATTAGCTGCAGAAGTGTTTGGTTGGGATGACAACCTGCATGCGCGTCCCGCGATGCCTCCCGGTTTGGCAGGCAGTGGTGTAGAACAATGAAAGTCTATACCTCTCTGTGTTCCAACACACCCCCAAGTGCAAGATTAAATCAAAGAACAACAATGTTAAAAAGGAAGGGCAGTCCCCTGTCAAACCAATCCATCATCTGATGCAACAGTGGAAGTCACATTTATGTTGGCTTAACATTTATTATTCATAAGGAAGGCAAGTGAAGGGGAAATGGACATAAATCTTTCCGTTTCTTTTGGTTTATTTCTCTCTTAGGGAGAAAGAATTCCCCACATCCCTCTCTTTACACGTACACAAACACACATCACACACACTCTCTCTCTTCATGAAGCCGCAGGATTCATCAGTATATTGACCTGCAGAGAAAACCCCCCTCAGGAGTTGTTCCTGTTTTCTTTTCCTACAGAGCAGCCTGAGGAAGACTGAATCCTGACAATTCAAACAAAATGAGTTATTAATAAGCTGAGAATATCTCCCACAGTCTTTAATGGTTACATCTTGGAAACTAAACTGTTGCTGTGTGTCATTGTGTTTGACTTTGACAGCAATAATCAAAACATGATAATGATGATGACGATCTAATTTTTCACATTGAGACAGACGTGTCGTTCAGGATGCCTTGGAGGTTGTCGTGTTGTGTTGTTGTATCAGTCCAAATCATGTACTGACAAAACATCTGGTTTGGATCTTGTTTCAGTAAAATTCTTGAGGGAAAGTGCCGCTGTCATTTGTGGTTTCACTAATCATAACGTCAGTCTGTCTGTATCTCATCAATTAGGGTAAGTTCCAAAAGGGAAATAAGAAAAGCCAGCACTATCAAGCTATTTGAATAAATAAAGATCACTGACTTCAGTCTGTATGATGAAAGGTATTGAATATTAAGTAATGTATGATATGTAAGCTTTTATTTAAATAATCTTTGCAAGTTTTTGTCAGATACAGACTTTTTTTCGTAAAGCCCTTAAAAGATTCTTTATGATTGGCAGAAATTATTTTAGACTATTCAAATAGTTTTTAAATAAGATAATCAATAAGTTAAATTAGTTCAATAAGAGCTACTGTGTAAATATCTAAAGAATTTCAAGACATCATACCAAAACCTTAGATTACGACCTAAGGGGTGCCACAAGGCTCCATTTTAGGAGCCCTAACTTAAATCAGTGAAGCACTCTGAGTTCTAATAGTCTTGTTGCTATAGACATTTGTGTGAAACAACCTCATTAGACTGTCAAAAGGGACATTATGTGGCTACTTAGTGATTCCTTTACTTTTGCATTTATTATGAGTCACTCTGTGTAATGACATCTGTTTAATGGCCAAGTTAAGAGTTGGATCTCAACCTTGTTGAAATAGTTTACTTGTGTAATGTGACAGTGTGAGTTTGTGTTAATTACAGACCACCAAAGCTCAAAGAGCAGAAAGTGCTGGTTGTTGGTGGCCTGCAGTTTCATGAATCAATGTGGCACATGAACCACTTCCACATGCAGTCAATGCTTTTTACTCTCTGCTAAGTGCAAAACAAAAGTGACAGAGCTGAGCAACAGATGGGAGGAGAGGAAGACACAAGAAATCTACAGAAATGTAATCTTTAAATGATAACAATAATATAGATTATTTACATTTGTTGTTTATTTTTTTTCCTCAACAATGTTGTGTACATATATATATATATATTGTAGTTAATGTCAGTATTTTATGGTCCTTTAGTAGTAGTATTTCTGGATTGAGCTGTTACGATAAAGTCCTTAAATTGCTTGTTTCAGTACATTTATTTTAATTGTTTGTTTTTTACGTTTTTTTCTAGAGGTTGACTAAAGAGTGATTTCGGAGAAACACCCTCTTAGTTTAACAAAAAATGCCTGTTATAAGAAGGGCAGGATGATCAAAAGTCTGTGGTGCAGGTAAAAAGGAAGCATATGGGCTTAAACGAGGCACACTTGCAACAAGCCACGGATGTAGTTTGAAAAAAATGATTTAGCTAGGAAGATGAAAGTGAAAATACATCACAAAAGAGCAAAAACAAAAAACACAGGTTGTGACCCACAATGGGTTCTCAAAGGCAGCAAAAGGGAGTCTAATAGTCATCAGTAAATGTCACATAATTAACGAACTTCAAGTGTTCGTGTAAAAAAAAAGTAGGTAGTCACCATAAACAGCCATAAAAAAAAGTTAATGACATGTTAGCCACAAAAAAAATTACTGAACCAATATACAGAAAAACTCTGAAAATTATTTCCTCATTAAGAGTGGGATTCTCAAAAACTTTGAACTTAAAAATCCAATAAGTCTCCTTCTGAAATAAGTCATTAAGACAGTTGCCACATCTGACAGAGGTTTTACTGGGCAACATATTTTTACTTTGATATATCCAAACAAATAGAAGCTTTTCTGACCACATCCTCGGCTCAGTGTGAGTGTGCCTTAAGAAAGGCCAGGGGCTTTCCTTTTGGTTTATAGTTGCCCAGTTTGACTTAAGAGGAGCACCTCGCTTTCACCTGGAGTTTACTACCCTCAAACTGTGGCACCTGGTATTTTTTTTCTTTATGCTTCTGGGGTATTGATCTTTGTCAGAAATTACACTGAATTGGGTTAAGCCTAATTCTACACCTACTAGACCAGTTTTGGCAACACAAATATGTACAGTATAACATATTTGTTAGTGAGCTCATGTGATTAAGACCATATGCAAAAATTAGGAGTACTTTATGCCAAAATGTAACCCTATTAATCCTTAGGCAATAACTATGCCATATGTTCTGTGTATGTCATATAAAGAGAATGAAGCAGGTGGACCCTTCTGCAGATGGCAGGCAGGATCAAAAGCAAAACTCTTTAATGCAAATTAAAAACAAACTAAACACAAGCAAACAGAGCAGAAAAGTCTACGAAGAAATGCAGTTAAAATTCTTCTCTTAAAGATTAAACTGATAAGAGGATGGCATGCAGAGAATGAGAGGCTCAGCTGTGGAGAATGATGTGATGAAACAGGAAAAGAGCTGATTGGCTGGGGAAACTCCTAGCGACAGGGCAGGTTTAAAAAGGCTGATGCAGGGCAGGTGTCGGGGGAATGTGTTAAGATGAAAAAAATAGACTGAGGAGGAGCATAACACTTTATTATTCGGTAATTATGTACTGATTCTGCATCAGTTTTTATGGAACTGTATCTTCTGGCAACTCTGCTAATAAGTCAGTAGCCCTTTTTATAGATGATGCAGTATGTAGTGGCATGAAAACCCTTTACCCTGTTCCTGTTTTTTACATTAAACAAATGCCACAATGTGTGATTTTGGTTGGTTTTGTTCTCTTTGTGGATGCTAAGGAGCTCCTGGTCATTTTTGTCTCCCAAATTTGCAGGCATTTTCAGCAGCTGCTCTTCTTTGAGCGACTCTTTAACGGCTGCTAGCTGTAGTGATTCACACACATAAGAAATCATTAAAATGTCACACCTTCGTCCTTTCCTGCTGGCCTGTCAACTCACTCTTTCTACATGGACCTGCTCAGAGGGGGGGGGGGACAACTGTGCCTGTGAATTCAGTCCTCATATCTCTTGCACAAATAAGTAAATAAATTCACCAATACAATATCTCATAAAACAGTGGAGAACATAAGAGAAAGCATTGATTTATCACTCTCATTACACCATGTTAGCCAGTCTTAAACAATTACAAATGAGCTAAATGAGAGGGAGAGAGGCAAACTTAAAGGGTAAGTTTAACAAGTGATGTATCATTAGTTTTAACCTGCTCCTTCCATCTTATATCTCTGTTTCCTGTTGACACATGTCACTCTTAAATTTGGAAGACCAAATTAAAGGCATTACATGTCCCACAAAGGTCTATGCCACCCAAACTGTTTTCCACAATCACCATCTTTTCCTGCTTTTTGGTTAAAGAGAGAGGTGGGTACAGGGCTTCCTGGCAGCATGTGCATCCTGGCAGCATGTGCTCTGCAGGCTTAATGATCGTTATTTGTAAGAGGAACAAGCCAAACAGAAACAAGCTTACAGTGTTTAGAGAGTATAATATTATTATCATAGGCTCTCCTATGAGGGGGGAAGCTTGTGGTCTCCGTTAGAAAGAAATGAGATATACAGCTCTTGTTACATGCATGCACACTTTAACTCTTTAGGTAATTATACAGAGAGTTTGAATTGGTGTGCAAACTCTTCATCATGCTGTAAGGGCACCCTCTCCCCAGTATTGCTTACATATCCTGGTGGAGCTCCTTAGGTGAGCCCTGAGGAAGGAAGCAGATATCTGCATAAAGGCAGATGTCTAATTTCTAAGACAGTTTTAATTTGTAATTTTCAGTTAGCTGAAACAGAAATTCCTCAAATGTTATCAACAGTCAACTTTCTGGCTTGTAACCTCTAAATCAACCCTCTTATTAACCCTGCGATTAATGCATTAATCAGATAACTAAAGCGAGCCTTTATCAAAATTTTCATATAAGAAATATGTCCAGATGTGATCTTTAATTTTACAAAGATCATAAGACAAATACTGAAGAGTTGTACATTTTCCAGCAAAATGTTCAGTAAGATCTTCTAATGCGGGGGAATTTGTTTTTGTTTTGTTTTTTTTTGTTTTGTTTTTTAAATGTGCCAATTTTCTGTCTTTTTTATTTTGTACAGTTGGAAATTTAATATTTGAGCTTTGGATTTTCAGCACAATTAACCAGCAAGAATTAAAAAGATTCAACAATAGCTTCAATTTTTTCTGTAAAATATATTTGTAATTTTAAAAATAAGCCACAATATAACACAGTTTCACAGTGTCTTGATGGATCTCTCTTTGAATAAAATAATAAATAAGTTTTATTTATGCCATCATAATCAAGCATCAGAATATTGGCACATAACTACATATATTTCATTAATGCAAATACTTTCAATGCATTCAAGATCCTCAACCTAGAGGCAGCTGTGTTAAAGATCCTTTCACACCTTGTCTCATTAACACTGTATCATCAGCTAGCTCCTTCCTTATCAGTGTACTTTATCCACATCTGCCTGTCTAAAGATAAGGTATGTCACTTGCAGTGCATTAGAGGTCTTGACACTACCTGTCTGATGGGAGCCGCTTGCTTGCCAGACGTTACCTCATGTGTTTGGTGAGTGACCTTCATCGAGATCTCACAGCTCAACATGTCCTGCATTTTTAGACGGAAAATGTACAGCGAAGTGAAAATCTCATGGACGTTTTAACCTTAATTATTTCAAGAAGATGAGAGAGAATGAAGTCAATTGTGTTCGTCAAGTAGACACCATTCAGCAGACCTGTTAAGATGAAGTCTAATGTTATTAGATTATACAACACATGATGAAGTTGAAAAGTGGTAACGGTGATACAGGAGAGCTGCTTATTTTTCTTTGATCAATATTCCCTCAGTGGGCAGCGTGTAGCATCAGTCATCAGTCTGACACATTGAAATAATTATTCCACTGATGTCAAAATGGTCTTTTTCATTCATTCATTTCATTAATCAGCTTGTCTGTCAGTGTAGTAAAAAAATATATATATATATTTTGAAGTGGTATACTGTGAGCTGGGTGCTTGAATTTGGCATGTCTGCTTAAAATCAGGGAACGATCATTTGACTACTTTCAAGAATTGTATTATTACAGCTAAAAAAACACACTGAAATATGTTTCCTAAAAAAAAAGGTGTAATGCAGTTCATATTAGATCTGCAATGCCTTCTTTTACAGTTTGTTGAGCCGCCTCTCTCACGATCCCAGAAGTAACATTCTCTAAGTTCACAGTAGTTTGATTTGTTAGCAAGCTAATATTTGCTCATTAGCACTCAGCAGTACAAGTTCAGCTGGGACTATAAGGACGCTTTAAGTTCTGCATACCAAAGAGAAAATTTGTGGGTGATGTCGCAGGAAAAGTCGGGGGACCAACAAAGACAACAGGATTCATCTTTATGAAGATCTTAAATGTATACAAAACTTTATAAAAAGTCATCAAGTAGTTATTAAGATATTTTAGTCTGGGTTCATATTGAGTGTGGATCCGGAGGGATGTCTGAAACACTGTACCAAATTTTGTCAACCAAAATATATCAAATGGATGAAAAACAAACACCAGAGCTTATGACTGCAAAAAATGAGACATAATTTTTTGTTTTGCATTCCAAATTAGCTTATCACAAAGATTCAGTGCACCAGTGAAAATGAATTAGAAAATGTGGGAAAGGCGACTGGAAAGCCTCTGGTATGAATGTTCTGGCATATGGGTCCTATTTTCATTTAGAATGATCAGCATTACACTAGAAAACACTTTGCTTGAGTTCACGAGTTCACATTGAAGATTAGAGTGTCGGTTTAATCGTGCCTTCAGACATTAATTACAAGGCTGCAGGCTGGAATGTCTGTTAAAATCTAAATGGCATTCTCTCAAAGACTTGTGTTGACTTTTTGACAAAAATAAGAACCATGGGCACATTTCAATACTCGACAAATGCAACCCATCATGATTTTATGAGACAGGAGTATAATGGATATGAGAGTGGCTAAGACAGTAATTGCTTTTGGGCTGTTATTAAGGATAAAATTAAAACAAGTAAAGAGCAGCACAACTGTTAGGGTTCCATCGCAGCTGCATGCTCTGTTGCATCAGAGGCTTGATCTAATGTGCAGTCATTAATGGCCACATTAGTGAGAGGGAAGTGGAAAATTCAATGGTGTGAAGTGCCTCCTTTTTTTGTTTGTTATCTGAGCTGTGTCAGCCTGGTTAGTGGCTCTCCAAGGCTTCTTGTCTTGTATGCAAATGCTGTCGTTGTCCGTTAGTGAAATGGGATCCGAGCCGGTACTGTATGTGCATAATTTGGCATTTAAAAGGTGGCACAGGGAGGCCCTCTCCCTCAGTTAAAGTTAATGAATCATGGGGAGACTACCTATATGCATGTTAATTAGGACACTTGGTCAAGTCATTTTATTTTAAGTTGGTAATTACTAACTGGGTCGTAAAATTTCACAAGAGCGCTAACAACTAGCTTATGCTTAGAATTACGATTGAGAAGTAACTTTTGAAACACCATTTGGTTCTTACAAGACTGAGAAACACATATAAGTCAGCCATTATATATATCTAAGGTGGATTCTTTTTGATGAGAGTTAAAGACAAAATAGCTATGTGTCATCTGTGGCCTCAATAAGATTAATTCCATCTCTTTCAATAATAAAAAGAAAAAAAATGCCCACATAAGTGGGCCGTAATAGCATATAGCTTTTCAATACCATGAGTGGAAGGTGAAACCCTGACTGGAGACAGGGAGGTGGAATATCTTACACTTTTTATCAGAAAATATCAACCCACTCAACATAAATCACAGTCCACAAAGCCAATAATCATGTTACAAGCATTATATTTTTATGTAAATATCCTATCTACCTATTTTTTTATTTATTTATATTTATATGTCAAATTTCTTTACTTTTCACTAGTTAAAAATCTTTATTTTCGACGGCTAAATTATCCATAAGCTCAAATGCAAACATACCCAATTCACACAACTTATCAGGTGTTGTATTACTTTTTTCTCCACTGTTATACTGTAATACTTAAAACTGTTTACTTACACACATCAATTTTTGTATTTATTGACACATTTCAAAGATCAGTAGTCTTTATTAAAGCAGTATTAATAGATTTTAAGCCACTTGAGAGCAGAAGAAACAGCTGTAAACACAACATTAAACTTTAATGGTTAATAAACCCATGAATGGAGGATTGTGTTAGTGAATAGTTGCTATTTACAACACAAGCAGACTTGGATCCATATTAGCATTGATCCGGAGTTGTTTTTGTGTCCACCTGATTAATGCAAGTCCAATATTCCCACTTATTTTATCACTGGTTTAGTTGTAAGCTGGAAGAATACAGTAACCTCCCTTGGCCCCTTCTCCACTTTTTTTTTCCCTTTTTCTGGATTTAGTCAGATATTTTTAGAGAGTTTCAAGGTTCACAGATTTCTAACGAGGGCCTGACATTAGCACCCACCCACCTGCCAAATATCACAGCTTCCTCTTTGATGATTTGAGTCATCAGTTGAGAGGAGTGACTCTCATCTTGTCAGTCGAATTTTTTTTTGCTGCTCAATTTTTTTTTAGGCACATCACACGAAAAGCAGTGTAGAAATAACAGCATGGTATGCTGTAAACCAAACAAAACCAGTCCCAAAGTGAACGCAAAGCACAAAACTATCTATGATGGAAGTGGAGAGGAGTGATAGAAATGGAGAACTAAATCACTTTTAAAACAGACGGTGGTAAAACCTCCTTCAGCGCCGTCCACTGTGATTGACTCTTCGGCTGACAGCGCTGTCTGCAGCCTGGCAGGAGAGATGCTTCGTGGTGCGCTGGGATCTCATATCTGAACTATGAGCAGGACACACACTTTAACTCTGGTGAAACTCAAACGTTTTCACATCATAAAAGACAAGTAAAAACATTAAAATGTGAGTCTTACAATCAAAACATGAGGCTGATATTGATTGACAGATGATTAGTATTTCTTCAATCAATCAGTCAGTCTATCTAACTGAAGATCACACTCTGAGGATGCGGTTTTACAAAGATTTTTTAAGAGTGTGCTTTTTATAGAACCAACACTAATGAAGTCTTAAAGCATGTTGTACTTCATCTGCTCTTCTCTCATCAAAGCAAAATAGTGAGCCACCACTTAATTTGTAAACCAGCTGGGTTTTTTTTTTTAATCTTCAATTTCTGTGCTATTATTAAATTGCATGTTAGAAACTGTGCTAAATCAGTGGGGAGAGCTTTAAGTACACCATTAACCCACAGATCACAGCAGTGTTTTAATACAATTTTTGTATAAGGAGAAATTTTAATTTGATCATCTGCTAGTGTTGTGGCATTCAAATTGTGGTGGGGTTTTTAAGGCAGGGCAAAGGTCTAAAATTTAGTCTGACTGCGTGAAATCAACCTTGTGCAAAGCTGCATTTCATATTTGATGCAGAATCACTCATCCCCGAACTCTGATCTACAGTAACATTGATTTTTATAGTTAATAATGGTTTAGCTGATGTATTTGTGCACTGAACACACCTTAAGACTTGTCTAGAACAAAAAAATGCAGCCCTTAAAACCAAAACAATGAGCTGAAAGGTGCTAAAACTAGGGCTTCAAGGTACAGCAGAGCTGGTGGTAGTTGGTTCTGTGGGTTTGTTTTTCTTTGTACCACTTTCCACTGATTGGAAAAAAGACTTTGAGGCAGACACACAACAGATGGCAAGAAAAAAGTGAGATGGATGCTCTGCACGCATTGCAGCTCATATTACAAGACAAAGGAACAGATGTGAAGTCAAGATAGACGGAAGCAGAGGTAGTGAGATTAAGACAAGTTCAAATGGGTCAAGATATAAGCTTCTCAAGATAGGGGCATGATTATCCACAATGAGAGCAGCTAATAAAAGGAAGAGTGAGAAGACTTCATTGGAAGAATTTTAACAAGAGCTGAAAATTTTAAAGGTTTAAAAGACGATAATCCTGGTTGCTGGATGAAAGAACCATATGTGTTAGTTATTTAGATGAGACTGCTTTTTTAATTTGTCATAATTTGTTTAGCATGAGCAGAGATATCATGCTTTTGGGCAAAGCAAAAAAGTGAATTAAATTTTGCTGTGTTAAGGTTTGCCATTTGCCAGGTAGATAAACTGTGCAAACACCCCCTTGACTTTGCTTAAAATTGTTCTGAGTTAACTTAAGTCTTTCTGTCTACACATGGCCGTGAAATAAAGCAGGACAAAGTTTAGACCAGAGTAATAAAATCAGTATACCAGCATCATTTTTAATTTCTATGTGTAAGTAATAGATATTGGTTTTAATAATATGTTTTTATAAGTAAAGATTTGAATATTTTGCTTTCACATCTTGAGTGGAATTGATAGAAATGTATTCACTGACAACAGGTCATTGGTCATTTCACCTCTGGTAGGGGCTGCAGTTACAGTCTTCTCCAAGAGTGAGGTATTCTTAATGAGAGTCCAGTCATGTGTGTGATGTATTACCTGAACCAGAGACCCTTAACATAACTTCCTGACCTCAATAGAGATTAAAAATTGAACATAGTGGATTTAAATCTTCCTTAAAGTAAGGGTAGGATATTATTTTATTATTTTATCATGATAAATTAGTTGATATTATATTGTCATACCTAAAGCGATCAATTAATCAATGCTCTTGAGCTAAAAATAGAAAAAAGAAAGTATCTTGTATCTTTGACTTTGACATGCCTGTAAAAACCCAGTCCAATGATTTCAGTAGGGTTAGGGTTGCTAAAGGAGTAGGCAGGTCTAAATACAGTGTGCACCTGCTGTCTGTATGAACTCTGCCTGTGCAATCATCGCATATGACCGGGGTCTTTAACATCACAAGGCAGATATATTGCTAAAGCTTTAGCCAGATTGGCAGAGAAAGGGAAGCTACATTTTCCAGTTTCACTTATACTCAGAACAGCTTGCACTGCTAAACAAAGCAATCAAAGAAAAGAGAGGCAGAAAGAGCAAAGGCTTCAACCTAAATGAGGTTGGATGAGGCAGGAGGACAAACTGTGGTATGGCTAATCAATGATGGCAAGAACTGACAGAGCTGAAGGGCCTGAAAATTGACATCGGTAATTTTGCTAGACAGCAAATCATCTGCTTTGTTTTGTTTTTTTTGGAGAGAATTTGCCTTGCATGCTGTTAACATCGTCATGATAATGCTTTGTGCTAAATGACGTGCAGGAGATGGTTGGAGACAGTCAGGATGTACTGCTCTTCTCTCTTGGACTCCTCCTCTCTCAGGCTTAATTGCATTTTTAACTCATCGTAAAACTAACTTTATTCAAATTCAACAGAAACAAAAGACACTAAAGACATCCATCCAATTCGGTTTCCCTTATTCCAATGATCACCAGCTCTTTTTTTTTGGCCAAAATAAATCCTTATTCACTGTGTTAGATGTGAAAATCTCTGCTGGTGATGTCCAATCATCCCCTCATTCCTCTTTCACTGAATGCCTGTCCTGTCCCCTCCTGCCGTGTCTTTCTAGTCCCTGGAGTCGGACTCCTGGTCAGAGCCACTGTAAATCACCTTGGCGCTGTAATCCCTGCCACCAAACTGGCCTCAGTCGCTGATGGAGGCTGTGTTCAGACAGCAGCTCTCACATAGAAAGACACATAATTCAAAGGAGAGCATACTTTCCACTTGTTCTACAACATATCCACAGTACACCTCGTAAAGATTTAAAACTAATGTGATATATATTTCTAAATAGAAAGAAACAGATTGAGAGCTGAAAAGATGGATTGAATTGGCTCTCAAACAACCAAATTACCCTTGATGGACCCATGGAGGGCTAATCGTCTCTCTCCATCCTAAACATTACATTTCTTGCTGTAAAATACGTACGTTTCATTAAAGAGTAATGTGTCTGACTCAGGCAGATGACAGCTGACAGTAGGGACACATCATTACAGAGAGCATTCACAATCTTTTATAATCAATTTTTATTTGACAAAGAAAGCAGCTTGTACAGCCCACACTGTGTGCAGAACCTCAATAAATAAAGGTACATTTAAAAGCTGTTGCCACTTATCTCCCCATCAGCCTCATTCAGCCAGCTGCTTCTATGGATTTTCAGATGTATGTACTATAAGTTCATCATTGGGTAATATTCACTTTTTAAAAAAAGCACAATACCACATAATTAGCAGTTCTAACCTCCTTAGACTTTAGGTATTTGCTAGATGAAAACACATTTCTTGCCCTCCGTCATGGCGTCTCTGGATACTAAATATTTGCATAATCTTTGCAAGGTGATTTGTAATTATTTTTAACATTTGACCAAGAGTATGCTGAAAAATTCCCAACACAAATTAACAGCAAAAGGTGATGTGCAATTAAATCTTGCTATTTTCACAAAACAAAATTACCCATTCAATGAGTTATGAATCTCATATTTTTTTGAGAAGAAATGTTATTAAGTACAAGATTTTTTTGTTTCCCAGCAATTTCACAACACTTTCTAACAACCCCTGTGCCCTGCAGTGCCATTATCCACCCCCAACAGCTGTTGTCACATAAGGTACCTGAGTAGACCCCACAACCTTAATCCACCTATTGGGGTTCCTGCAGAGTCCTAGAGTTTTACTTTTTGTCACATCTCACAGGAGCATTTTCTTCTTATTTCAATATCTGATGGAAAAAGCACCAATTACAAAATAATAACAATAATAATAATTGATGATTTTTAAATATACATATGTATTGAGGTCATAGGGGGAGCCAGTTGAAAACACGAATTTCTTCCTGTTTTAACAGATGAAACTGTGTCATCTCTGTCATAGATCCTAAAAAAAATCCCCCGACACAATGTAAAAAGGTGTTTAAAGTTCTGTGTAAACTTCATGCATTTTCACTATGTACAAAATTGAAAAAAAAAAGCCAATTTAAATTTAATAATTCAGTCTTTTCAGTCTTTCCAAGGTCTTTATCTACTTTGGTATTGAAAAACAAATAAATTAAATTGTAAGAGTTTGAAGGACTGTAGGGATTTCCATTTATTTTATCTTAAAATTAGCCACTTGGCCAAGGAATTTTAGTAATGTAATAGGGTATATCAACATCTAGTCCTACACAACAGATTATTTGCTCACTTGAAATTACTGAAACTAAAAGATACCAGAAAAAAAGGAAGGCAGCAGTAGTACTAAGTAGTAAAGTAAAATGCACTTGAGTAACAACTTAAAGGATATTCTTGTTTTACACAATGTAGAGATGAATTAACTTCCCATAAATACCCATAATAATTATCTGTCATTTGCAGAGGACATCATTTAAAAATGATTAGCATCTTCAGTGAGATGGTGGAAACTAAGGTACATCTATAAGACTTATAAAGATGAGGTGTTACTCTTTATATTTATCATCCTTGTTGTGCACATGTCATAAACAACTCATTCTTATGAAGTCTCTCCTGATTGAAATCAGGGACACTATTCATATGTTACTCATTTTCTCTCTTTTGCTTTCTCATATCAGCACACTTTTTGCCAATATTAATTTTGCAGTTCTCTTCTTTTTGCTCTTAGTTGTCGTTTCATTGTTTTTTTTTTTACATGAATAATTGCGCTACATGGAAATGTGTCACAATGATAATTGCACTCAACTTCAATAATTAATGGATGTGTTTGCACTGCAGTACAATTAGTGCAATATCTGGCAGTATGGATAAGATTGGGTGAGTGATGTGCAATTCAATGTGCAATCAACAGCCGCAATTCATTCTTTGCAAGTTTGAATGACAACACACTATTTAATGTGTTAATTAATGAGTGTAAATAACAGAAAAAAGTACAGACAGGTAGAAGCAGGCAGGTGAGAATGGGAACAGGTAAACATCACAGAGTGATACATTTTAATGCAGAGAGTTGTTATGAATTACACTCAAAACCCTTTTACCATGAAGAGGGCAGAAAACCACTGCAAGAAAAGGTCACAGTACATCAAAGAGTAAATTTTAGAAGTTCATGGAGCACTCGATTCAGATCTGATCATTTATAACTCAAGAAAACATTTTTGTTTTAACAACCATATTATAAAGTTATTTAAAAAAAACTTAAGTGAGCAAACATTCCCATGGAAAAGCAGTCATCAATCACTTAGGGGAAATTATTTAGAATCGTTGTCCAGACTCGAGTGTTGGGCCTGTCCCTCTCAAAGTAAAGTTCAAAGCACAAATCAATAGTCAAAATACACACAGAGAGGAAAGAAATACAAGGCAGTAGTTTCCATAGTTAATCTGTCAGATATTTGAACTGTCAGAGCTTAAAGCATCTGCCACTTCATATTTCAAGAATTCAAATGCTTTCTGCTTTCTCTCCCCTTCCTATCTATCTCTTTCCCCTCCCCCTCTTGCCCCCCCCTTCTCTCTCTCTCAACCCAACCGGTGCCATCAGATCCC
>JAPZDV010000020.1:4912754-4970217 GCA_029814665.1 Acanthurus lineatus
ACTGATAAAGTATTTCTGGCGTCCTTTATATGTTGCAGCCTCTGAGCCATTTGTGTTTATTTAGAGAGGCCGTAACACTCACCTACTGACTTTCTCACTTTATATTGAAAAATTTTTAAACCCAAGTAGCATCACATGAAAGAAATGCAATAAATAGGGTTCTATGGGATTTATGATAAAGAAAATCTCTTTGGTCAGACCTTAGCTTCCTTAAAAAAACTCAGTAACTGTGCTCTCATGTGCCTGCACCTCTCTGACTGTTCAGTATGTGTTGGCAAGAGAAACAATACATTCAGTATGTACATTCTGTCACTACGTTCCTCTGACATATGTTGACATGTAATTGTGAGCGTGTTAGCATATTTAAATTACCATTTAGCCCAAAGCAATGATGTGTCTAAGAACAGCCTCCCCCTTAGTCTTGTTTCCACATGTCTGCTGCATTTCAAAATGCCTGTGTTTGTGTTAAAGGCTTTCAAGGTCTCCGTTCCCAGACCAGCCAGTGCTTTCTGCTCTGCCACAAATGATCACTCTGCACCCTCCTGTACCTCAGTGCTGTAATGACCCTCCCGACTCCAATCAGAACATCAGTCAGTACCTATCTTGCATCACAGAATGAGAAGCTTTCCCTTCAAGGAGCACCTCACAATGACCCATTTAAATGGAATAATTTTCCAACTCTGCCTCCACTGTTTGGTCTTTAGGAAAAATACCTTTTTATCTCGATCCACTTATTGCCTTATTTTCTGTCTTGTCTCATATCCCTTTTCTAAATGATTACGGTTAAATAAGCCTAATGGACCTAAAAAGATGGGATGCTGGTTCAAAGCAGTGTGTGGGTACTTGGCCGGACCAAATGGAAGAGCGGTTAAGTGGGATGGCTATGTTTCTCACTGACTGCCAGGGCCTTGACCTTCTGCCGTTGTTTCCATAGCAAGCCCATGCATGGAAACTGTTTTCCCACTGAGGTTCAGCATTCAAGGTTTAAAGGCGCAGTCTTGTCTTCAGAGAAGTGAAAAAAAAAACAAAACCAAGAACAAGTGGAGATCAGAAATGATGCACATATTGCACACTTACATGCTTCAACTTATGAGCTATCTTCCTCTCCCCTTATATATACAGCTGTTCTCAGTAGGGATAAGTGAGTAAACCATCATCTTGATCCATACATTCAACTAAAGTGTCTGATTCTGTATCAGTACTCAGGACAGGCGTGACTTAAACCAGAAGTGGGCGGTGCTTGAATTGAAAGTGGGAGCGGCTAAATGAAAGTTGTTGATCATTAAATATGTTATTCAGAAATTGGCATTTTTTAGTTGTAATAAAACTACACAACCGCCTCAGGATTAAGCTTATTTTGGATCATAGGAAAAGTATTTACAGAACTAGTGACCTGACAGAATTAATTTCAGTGAGTCACACACCCACAGTGTTATGAAGTGGGAAGTAACATGCATGAACAATGAGTTTTAGAGTAAAAATAACTTTTTTTAAACTGTAAAACTATATTTAAACAGTGTGGTGTTTCTGATATCACAGGGCTTGTTTTTTGTTAATATTTTTGCTTCTGACTTCTGACAGTATTGTCTGCATCTCCATGTTATGAAACACAATGTCTATTAATTAGGCTTTGTGATGTGTATGTGTGTATCAAGGAATGATGTGCAAATAGCTACTTATAAAGGATTTTCTTTCGTCACACAAGTAAAAATTGACAAAGTTCACTCTATTGATGCTCTTACTTTTAAAGAAAAGCCTACACTGTCTGTACCAGATACTCATTTCAACAGAGTTCTTGGTTTAACCACAGTTTTACATTCTCCCAGAGTCACACTTACAAAACCAAAACTGTTTTTATCCAGTTCACCCAATTAATGAAATGAAGTTGGCATAAACAGGAGCCAGATTTCTATTTCTTGACTCTCACATTGGCATGAATGCATCGCCTTCCCAGACATAATTGGAATAAAAGTTCACCAAAACTAAACTAAGCATATGAAACTGTGTCTGAATGATGTTACTGGAAAAAGTACATGTAGCCTTTATAACACTCATGCTTTCCTTGCTTTCATGATCGTATAAATATTTAGTGACATGAAGACCACAGCTCGCCTTGTTACCCTGTCTGTGGATGGTTTTAGCTTAGAGCATCCATTTGCTTCTATGTATGACGTGAATTCACAAAATAATTTTCTGCAACACTAATGCAGTATGAAGAGGACAAGGGAAACAGAAACAACTTTCAGAAATATCATTTATATGCTCTCTCCTTGAATTAGACGAGAAGGTTGAAAACACTCATGTTTTTGCACTGAAGTTGTACTGAAGTAAAAATAATGTCAAAGTGTTTTTTATTATACATATCATGTGTCATCTTTATGAAGTGTCCGGTCAAACAATGACAAAGATGATGTTTTCTTAGTGGTTATTGGAAGTTTGTCATTTCCTGGAAAACAATAAAAAATGATGACCCATCCTGCACTCTGGGGGATTTATTAATATTGTGTCAAATGAAATGTTCTCCTGAATGACGCTGCTAGAGTGGAATATTTTTGGGATGCGGGCTTCAAAGATTACTGTATAAAATAAAACTTTGTTCACTGATTTTAGTAAAACTTGATCACATTTTATGATGAAAAATATTGCATGACTCTGATGTCCTCCTGCTGCTCTGACTCAACTCTTGGTGTTTACTGAGTTTCCTGATGAACAGGTTTGCTAAATGCTGCTGTTGATAGCTGATTAGTTTGGTTAACCATTCGGACAATGAGGTGGACACATTCAGCACAGATGGCTGCTGTAAACACAAATCGATATCCACAACAAGCTCCTCCCTACCTAGCTGTTTTTACAATAATGGTTACATCTGCAGAAATAGGCTAAATAACACTCCTCTCGCTCACCATAAAGACTGGGAGCATGGGAGGCAGGTAGTCTATTCACCATAGTTCTGTGTTTACTTATTATAACTTTAGGGGTTTTTTGGTATAACTTTTTTGAGAATATAAAAAATGTTTGCCTTTAGGTTGTTCTAGTCTATGGCTTCTATTTGAAGTAGTAACCTAAATGCTATGTGAATGCCAATAATATGCAACTTTTATCTGTAACAAAAACATACGTCCCCTATTTTCTCTGTTTTTGTTTGTTTTCTTTTTTTTACCATTTCTCTTCCTGGTATCAACCTTTAATGTTAGGCTTCAAAAGACAGAGCACAAGGGATACACCAACCAACCTCTGGGTTAGACTAAAGAAATGGACTGATATGTGTGCTTGGGACCTTTGTGTGGGCAGAAAGTAAAGTTTGGTCTTTTCAGTCCAATCCTGAAGTTGTGATAGTTTCAAATGCTTCCACGGTCAGCCATACGGCCGAGGTGTCATTACAGACAGCGAAAGATCACTGCTGCCACTTCTGCTGGCCAGTGTGATTGTAACCTGTGCTGACAGTTAAGTCAGGAGTCCAGTAAGTGATGACAGGAAGGGCTTGGAGTGTATTGGCATTTTATCAGTGAACCAGGATTACAACACTGGGCTCTTTGTTCTCTTTGGTGTCTCACAATCAATGAGACTTTGACCTTACAGCAGTGAGAACTCAAAATGCAGACTTGTTCCATGTATGTGCATTTGTTCTTGCATATTCTGGAACAGTGAAAACATTCAACATTGACATATGTTGCCTGGTTATTTACTTTATAAGTTATTTCTTCTATGGAAAAATTTTTTTCACCTTGGAAACAGATGATGACTAGCATGACTTTTTTCTAGATTAAAACAGAGTATCAGAAAGAAGTGCCTTTTAACATCAGATTTAACTGCTGTAGTATATAAAAATTATAGCTACGGATAGTATTAGCTGGTGCTGGTGTAATATATCATTGTAAATACATCTGAAATTTTGGGTACACCAGCCCAGTAGAGTAACAGGATATCAAGCAAGACCATGCTACATTTTCTGTCTCCTATTATCACTGCCAAATCTACCAGCAGATATATATTTAATGGAAAAGAGCAGCAGCTCATGGCATGGGTACCTGAACTGTGTAGATAGTCACGGACTCTAATCCACCAATTCAACCAGAACCATAATCTCTGTTTTCTCCCGTGTGACTGTAGACAAATAAGAATTAGGTCTGCCATTAAATTAACAAGAAATGTAAAGCTGCGTGTCATTTAGTGACAAATAAAATGAATATTTACAAATTATTGATCTAAGTGGCAACTTAATGGACAAAAAAAGAAAGGGAAATTTTGACATAAGCCCTTTCCACCTGTTTGGATTCCCATGGACTGTAAATCACCATGACCACAGTTTTGTCTTAAGTGTGAGGAGTAATATAAAAAGTAAAGTGTGAGTGAGGTTTAATTATGGCCCGAATAAATCAGCCCCTTTCATCTTCATCATTAGAGCAGCAAAAAATGTCCTTATTGGCTTAAAGGAGAAACAAGGCCAGCTTCACAAAAGGGTCTCATTACACAAACACATAGCTTTGCAAATAATACAACACATAATCTCAGCTATTAATGTAAAGCAGTACAGCTGTTTGACATAGGCACACAATGTTGCTTCTTAAATTGAGACACTAAAATTGCCTTTGTTAAACACACTATGCGTTGGTGCATGTGTATTGCAGTTGAAAATGTAGCTACAGCTTGAAAATGTATGTGTGTCTGTGTCTCCATGAACTAAAACCACTAAGATTCCATTTGCCTTTGCTGTCAGGGTGGTCTGAGCAGTCAAAATGAAAGCATAATTTCTTACCATAATTACACTGCGCCACCTTACGTGCATATAACAACCTCAGCTGTCCTAATCCACCCACGCTGGTGCACGTGAGTTCCTCCGTAGGCATGGCAAAAAAAAATACAACCTTGTGCAAGAATGCATTGGTTCCTTTGCCAATGCATAAAGCCCCAAAGTGATTCTTTAAAAATATATCGCAAGAAGAAAACATACTATAACAACACAAAAAAACATGGTTTTGTAAGTGATATCACTTTGATCTCTTAGTCACAGCTTCTACAAGAGCTTTGCAAAAGAACACAAAAGTGCAGTCTTGACATCCTGCCAGAAAAAAAAAAACAAATAAACAAACAAAAAAACAGTGAAACATGGATGTGTGGGCTTGACTAGTGGCTTTGTAGAGAGAGCTACAATGGAGGTGTGAGCCGTAACTCTTGCATTGTTTCTCTTTGGGGAATCAGCTAATGAATCCCTCCATAACTCTGTAATGTGAAGTCGCAGCAATTGTGTATACTTTCATAAAAGTCTGCTGAAAAGACAGAGCAGGTTAAAGCTGAATCAATTCACACAGACACACACAAGGAAACTCTTAACAATGTTGTTGTGACAAACTGTGGTTTTAGTGTAAACACAGAGCAGAAGAGATACCCAGAGGAATAGGCTGAGAAGCTTAAGCATATCCGTGGAACAAAAAATGATGTGACTGAATAAATGCATCCTGTATATGAAAGTCTCACTGACAGCAGGAACCTTATGTGGCATTTTAATTCCCATATTTTTTTTATCTACTTCAAACCCATTCAAGTAAACACCTTTAATTAAAACCTGAAAATAAGCACAATATGGCCTCTATACATTTCCACTTACACACTTTACCTGTTTAATGAGAGACTGTCATACATTTCCTGTGCACGCACTGTAAGTTTCACCTCAAAATAAAGAAATTCAATCTGGCAAAATTAGCAAGTCGACCACCTGTCCAATCATTCCTCCCTGTTTCTGACAGATCTGACAGATATGCTGATGCCAAACTAATCTACTTACATATGGTAAAAAATAAATTAGAATCAAGAATGTAAAGGAAACATCTGTTAATGGCTAAACTTGTTAGGAACATTGCAAACTATTGTTCTGTTCAACACGAATGCCAATGACCTGTGTATTATTGTTTCATACTGCTCTGTGCAGTATTTTCTATGTCTGTCTAGACATGCACTCACTGACTTGTTATCCCCATTCCTTTACCTAACTGTGAGGGGTGGTGGACTGCAGTGTACTATTGTTTTCAATTCTCTCTCTGGTGTCTCTGCCTAAAAAAGGACCTGTGGGTGGAAGAGATCACTGTGAAGTCAACTTCAGTCTTGGTGTGCTTCACGCCTTAGCAGCTTTAGGTGGGGTAAACCACTGAGCAACAGTCCTCCACTATCAGCATGTGTTAATAGCATGTCCCTCCACCTTCTGTTTAGCCAAGTGGATAAATAATTTGTGGCTCATGTCCCTCTGTTGTTCTTTTTTCCACCTCTATTTTCAACCCTTAATTTCAGGCTTGGCCGCAATTAGCATGTGTTGGTGACATCATTCCCTCCATAGCAGTCTGGTAGGCTTTCTTTCTTTCACCTGCTGACCCGTGGAGCAGGACCCAGTTGGTCTTTGTCTCCAGACTGTGGAACTGCCAACCCTTCAGCCTTTTGTTAGTGCATTTGGATTTGGTTGAGTGTGGTGCTTTGTTCTGGTGTGACCCATTACAAGTCTTAACGTCATGCTGTCTTGTTGGTGTCACAGCAGGGGTTGTGCTTCTCAGGCCCTGTTAGAGTTTGAAGCCTTTGTGAAATGGTTATGTAATGCAACTGTAGACCTCCATCAAAAGAGGGATCTAATGAGTCCCGTTCCAGTTTGATTTGTCACTGAAGCTTCGGTGAATGTGGAATAACAAGGTCCCTGCCCTTTTATAAGGACAAACCTCAGAGAGATCAATGAGCTAAATCTATTTGACGGAGTACATCCTTCAATACATACGTACATCCTTATTCCCAACTGTTGTTTGTTCAGGGTTTTGGGGGGCTCATGTCAATGCCACCAGGCTGTACAGATAATCATTACACTTTAAAGCAGCAGTATCAGACATACATGTCAGATATATTTTTGTTTTTGAGAGTATGATCAGACGATTGATATCACCAGGAATCCAGGAAGTTACTGGAAATAGTCCAGCACACAAGTCAAGACGCCAGCTGTCCTTTTGAGACAATCAGTTGTGTTTGAATTAAACACATGACCCTTACACATTCTCACTACAAGAGAGAGATTAAGCATATCTCCAACAATGTTAAAATGTTTGTTAAAATCATAGAAACGCAACACAGAGGTGTCCGTTTATGCTATTTTGACCATTTATGGAACAACTATTTGTCTATTTTTATTTTTATGGGCACATTGTCTTGCCTTGAGTTATCCCTTGAGAAACAAATAAGACAGTGTTTTGAATTCAATGGTCAGTTTTGTCAGATTTTGTTTTTGTTTGGTCTTGAACACTCCAAGAAATTTGAGAGTAAATAATATGATTTTGCCGCTGAGAAGCTCAAAACTACACTTGTGTTGTGCAATGTGAGATTTTGTATATAATCATTTTGCCCTCATATTCCACCCCACTGATTTTGGAGAGATGGAGCTCCAGTTTCCCTTGTGAGAGAATTCAGTACATGTTGTTCAGAAGCAGAGCCATCATCTTTCCCAGCAGTGGAAACAGAATTGTATTGTGTGTTATATGTTATTGCATACATATTTGAAATGTGAGTACCACCCATGCCATAATATTGTGAAACTATTGGGAAACTTGAGTGTATGTATAGCAGGTCATATAGGCAGAATGTAACTCCACACAAATAAGCCCTGACAGGCTGGCAGAATCAAACCCAGCAAAATCTTGCTGTGAGGCAACAATATTAACCACTCGGCTCCTGTTCCACCCCTGAGTAGTTACAGTTTGTAAATTTGTGGTGAGGGTTTAAATTTCAGACAGGCATGAGAGGGTATGGAGCGCTACTTGTGTGATCATAGAGCTAGGGTTACAACTCATAAGCATTGCTTCTATCCATGCCAGGTCAACATCTGGACACATACAGGAGGGTGTCATCCAGTGCAGCCCACTCTGTAGGTAGCAGGAGTCAGGCAGCACAAACCCACTCAGGCCACTGAGGAGTTGCTGGTCAGAGAATAATCTCTGACCCGTCTCACACCCTCCACCCAGAATACCAGCTTCTCCCTCAGGCTAACATTTCAGAGGCACCAAGCATAGGCTGAGCTGCTAAAAAAGATCATTTGCAGTATCCTCCCACAGGCTTAAACAAACAGCAGTTCTCAAATTGTGGACCCACTGTCAGTACACTGATGTTATTTATGTTGTTTCCTATTTTTAATGTGTTTCTATTAAAACTGGTGATGAAACTGATGTTTCTTTTACCAGCTGTGCAGATTCTTAGATAACTTTCCCCCTGAAGGGACAGTTTTATCTGATCTTAAACAAGTAAATTCAAACAAACACAAACATAATCATATGCATGATTAGGTGAGTGTATTTTCTTTCTTTCTATCTATCACTCTCTCCCTCTCTCTCTCTCTCTCTCTCTCTCTCTCTCTCTCTCTCTCACACACACACACACATTGCACACAGGCAGCACATGCTAAACAGTAGAGATCTTGGAATTGAGAAAACTGAATTATTCATCCAGTCCTCTGTCACTCTGCACTTTAACAATACTGAAATCCTGTTCACATGCATTAACGCCATAGCAACACACAGCTCACACACACACATTTCACTGCACGTCTGTGTGATGCTCTACCTCTGATCTTTACAACCTTGCGTTGATAGCAGTCTCATCCCAGTCAGTATTTCAACGCCTGCGTTCACTTTGGTTGATTTTTACAGCATTTTCTCAGTACTTGTTACCCTCTCGCCCTTGTCTTTTTCCTCTATGTTCTTTGTCGTGCTCTCTGACTCCATGTTTCCACCTCCCACTGTTGAGGGATAGTCGTTATTGATGCAGTGGACCATTGCTCCACAAGTAACAGGCAGCCATGGACTGAGAAAACAAGGGTTTAAAATTGGTGTGTGGGACATTAACATCTTATTACTCGGTGGCCTCCATCCATCTGACACATCTGAGTCTAGGAGAGATACAGTGTACAACACGCCATGAATTTAAAGCCACAAAGCTAGGATGCTGGTTCAGCGTCACCTTTTTTGAATGAAACCAACAATATTAATAAAAAATCTTTTGATGAAAGAGGATAAAACTTATTGCATATCTGAGCTAAGTGCAACCAGAAATGAAATAGTTTCTATTATAACACATCCAAGCAGGTCTGATAGCTGCTGTTAGCATTTGAGCACGATTTCCATTTGTAATTTAATTAATATTCAATTTTACATTTCCTGAGACAGGCTCATTTCGTTCTGCTTTAACAAACTAATTACTGGCAGAGCAACAAAAACAAATTCTCATTAAGTTGTGTCCCATGCCTCCTCATTTAATCTAAATTGTAACTGAGCTGAGTTGGCTCACGCAGAGAGAGAGATAGAGAGAGGACGAGAGACACTGAGAAAGACAGACCAGAATACCTCAAGGCGGTCAGCTTTTGTTTGGAGAAAGAATATTAATGATGCTTATAAGTAGAGACTTTAATTTAACGATCGGGGATCCAGAAAAAATATGACCACTTACGCAATTTGTTGTAGCCCATTCATGAAGGCTTCAGCTCTTTTTTTATAGGCAGGAGCCAAAAATAGGGTTCAACAGTTTTTAAAGGTCAGAGCTTGTTGTATTTTTGTGCAGAGTGTTTTTTTTCCAATGCTTTCACTGTAATTAATATGACAAAAAACTCTGCTATTAAAGTGTGATTTGTGAATATCAGAGCTTGACAAATTTCTCCCAGAGTGACAAGAAGTCTGTTGCTTTACATCACTATGTCTTATATTTCTCCTACATGTTCTTATGGAAGCAAAAAACACATTACTAGAAAGGGCTAACAGCTTGATGTCTTGTTCCAAATGCCTCGGACTACAGTGAGGTCTTATGAACCCATTACATACATTAAAAAAAAACCTGAGGTTGAAATGCTCAAAAGCTTTTTTTGTTTTAAGTCGCATACATTTAAAAATGACTCCTGCAATGACAGTAGGAGCTCTTGGGTCTAATATATAATTTAATCCACCTACAGCTGCACCAAGCAGTGACTTGGCTCAGTCATACTGAGACGTAAATGAACATGAATTAGCAGCACCTTTCAGAGTGAGAACTAGTGGATGTGTTTTCAGCAAATGTGCTGGTTGAGCAGCTTTAGTGACGTAAAAAGTTTACCACATTCCAGTTTTACATCAACTGTTCAATAACTCCAAGATTCACAGTCATATAGCCACATCTTGGTTTGCAACTAAATATTCTGAGGTTTCATTTAGTCTCTGCTCTTGCCCTTTTTTTCTTGGGAATCCCCCTTTAGGCATTAATGTACAATGAGCATGGGCTAATGACAGTTTTGTGAGTGACCTTTGCTGTTCTTTTTGTACATAAACGATATTCTTTAGTCCTGTTATTTTTGCTGCATTTTATGCTTAGGAAATAACATCTCTAATAGGCTGTATTTTGTCATTTGAAGCTGTACTTTGCTTCAAATTACCAAAGCTAAGTAGTTGTGAGTACCATAATGAGTTAAAATTGCAGTGATAATTGAAGCAAAGGCGATTCTCATTAGCCAGGAGTTAATAATGTAATATAGTCACCAAACTGTTACTGAGATGACAAGATTGCTGAAAAAAGTATCGCCCATAATTAGGATCATTTAACTGGAGAAATATTGTGTTCACTCACCACAAAAATGATACCCTAATAAAAAATGTTAAACAATTGTAGCAACTTATTGCCCAAATTCCCATTTATTCTTTCTAAATACTTTTCCCTTCTTCCTATTTTTACTCTCTGCTGTATCTGTGGCAACTTTACATGTGGACATATACTGCTTATTTATAATTGAAACAAATTTATTCATCATTAATTCATTGTTGAACAAGTGTTTCACATTAATTCACACCGTTAAACCTGCAGTGTGCATAATTAAAAATGATTGATACATATTTAAATAAAGCATTCCAAATTCATTGGCTCATTAAAACAGTATTTTTTTGTTTTTGTTTTTTATTTTGTCAGCTAATTTGTTTAGTAGGAAACAAAATAAATGACAAGAAGGTGTGGAGTGTGTTTGCAAGAGCTGGTTTGCTTTAAAACAGCTGCCTGCTGCACCTGGAAACAGGGATGAGGAGGGAAGGAGTAAAACTGAAACAAAGAGCTGAAAGAGACTAAAAAGCTTTGGAGTTTGCAGATTCAGATGTTGAACCTCTGTGTGTTTGTCATTTTGTAAACTCTTTCATAATGCAGAGTCATTTGATCCATCATTAATGTAATTACATTGATTGGTACAGACTTGAATATTCTAACAAGTTTGATAGAACATGAATTATTCAACAGATTCTACCTTATTTACCAAACAATGTGAATGACTGTGTGAATAATTCAACAGTTAATTAGAACAACATCTTTCTTTTTAGTGATCTTAGGTCAGGTTATTTTTGATCCATAAAGCTTCTGTGAGACTGTTGATTTGATTGTCTTTACAGCTCATATACAGCATGAAGGAAACATAAACAAAACTGAAAAACCACAGCAGCAAAAAAAGGCTATTAAATCCAAAAATAATACCCATCAGCACCTTTTTGGCCCAAACAAAACCTCACACTTTGTTTTATTAAGGCCATTGTTGTTGACACTGAAGTATGGCCTTTTCTTTTGATACTTTACCTTAAATCATAAACATGCTGGCTTTTTTTTTTCCAATAACACAGTGACAAAGCTAAGAGGCAACCTTTTTTTTTTCTTAGTTTTGACCTTTGTGCAAAGGCAGCATGTGTATCATATGGACAAACACTCCAGAGGTTGTCAGGTGCAGGAGCACTAAAAAAAAAAAAATCTTTTATTTGTTTATGTTCTTTAAATGTCATTCCTTTCCTCTCAAACCTATTAACTCGGGTTGCAGTGGAACTGAATTCTTATCTACAGAGCCTCTCGTGAATGCATCAAAGCCTCAGTGCATTCACTGAATAACAATGAGGGTTTTTACTGGGAGAAAATATTTCATCCAGATCTGTCGGGAGAGATAAACAAGTGAATATTACACAGACAATAATGCCCTGAAGGATGATGAGTTGTAGCCTATAACACACAAAATAAGCCTTGTGGGCTGCAGGAAACCTTAAGGCTTGTTTAAAGCACTGTCGTTCCCATGTTGTGGTGTTATCAATTGAAATCAATCATCACTGGAGCCATACTCACAAATGACAAAACAATTTGCCATTGAATGTGTTGGGATAATAGCCGTCAGAGAAAATGTGGCAAATCAAGAGTAAAAATGTTTTGTTTAAGGGTGAGAAACACTAGTCTCTGTCACGCTGTCAAACTGTCAGAAGTCTAATTTGATTTGATAATAAAAAGAATGGTGTGATACAAACACTGTACCCATACAAATCTTTGATTATTTCATTAATGTCGGTCTATTATACACCGAACACAGATGAAACTGCCTTTTTCATTAAACCAAACTGGTCAAAATCACAAAGCTTCAGGCACAGCTGCTTGATTTTCAGGTTGTGTGTATTTTTTTACTGCACCTACAGTGAACCACTCATACATTAGCCTTTAGTCCACATAAAAACAAACACAAGTTAATTGAATTAATTGATATACAAATATGTATAAAAGAAAAAAGAAATAATAATAAAGTTGACAGTTAAAAGAGACACAGTAATAAAAGGAAAAATGTGCAAAATATCTATCCACACAAAGTGTAATTTTTGTTCATTTAGATAATCTGCACTCTGAAAAAAATCCCAAGGTCATTAAAATTCAGCCTGGACTCAAACAGCAGTCTTACCTTGTTTTTGTGTTGTTGTTTTTCACAACTTCTTTGTCCAGCTGCCTCTGATGGCTAATTTCTTTTCTAATTGTCACAAGTGCACAAAGCCGGCTGCTCCATATTAAATCTGCACAGGAGTGAGCAGCCTGCTGTGTTTGTTTTTTAAAAGGTGGTGGTGATCAGGTTCGCAGACTTTACAGGAAACTTAAACAATACCAAGACTTGTGAAGCAACGGATAAAATACTGCAGGAAGGCTGAAGTTTTGCATTTTGATGTTTTGCATGTTTATGTGAGACACCAGTCAGAGAGCGAAGAAAGAAGTCAGCAACAGGACTAACATGAGTAACAACAAAATGCATTACCTGTGAACATTTTAATGACATCTTAAGACACCATTAAACTATGTCTTTTGTTTTTGTTGTTTAAATTTAAAGACCTCTAATGGACAACATTGCATATTGTGCAATTAAAGCAGGAAGTACATTGGCACACACACAGTGCCAAAAAAAAGAACTGCCAAAACTTCTTTGCTGCAATTTTGCTTCCATTTTGTCTTGAATATGAGCTTCAGAAATAATTTTTTTTGAATGCATTTTCTGCATTAAATGCTTAGATTTGTATGTGTCTATCTCATTTGATTCTATTCTGCTGGAATTAAAGGTTGAATAGCCTTCATGGCTTCGGTTGAATGCTCCTGTCGTGTGTTTGTGTTTTTGTCTCTTTAAGTTGGAATATTCCTAGTGTGGGATCAATAAAGGTAATCCAATCATGTATTTGATACTCATTATAATAAAAACAGTCAGAGGAGAAGAATAAAAATCATTTTTAAAACATACAATCCAAACAAGGTTTTCATAACACAGACATTCTTGGATCCATTGTTGGAGAGCTACATAATGAGACCATGTAAATATTTGTTTGTTTGTGTTAATCAGTTCAAACTTGTAAGGAAAACACATTGTATCATATTTCATTTTGCTTCGGGGCAAGTAATGAAAATCCTGTCTGTCTGCTTCAGTTTATTGTGAGCTGTAATAAGCCACAATTCCTGACTGAGGCTGTGGGGAATAAAAGGAAACCAGACAGAGACGACAGAGGATGAGAATGATGAGAAAAGAAAAGAAAAGCAAAAAGAAAACATCAGAGGGATTTCAGAGAAATTAAAAGTAAGATTTCGCTCTGTTCATATTCTATATATTTAGATTTCATATAGTTTATTTCCTGGAAGTTTAGACATTATTTGCTTGGTTCCATGTTGTCCAGCCATGTGTCTGTAAACGGAATCACTTTCATCATTAAGAAGCTTCAATGTTTGTAGATATGAAGAAAATGTAAATAAAGTTACATTTTAATGATGCAGCCTTCTCCAAAATAAGAGTAGCGATGAAATTCAGATCTTCAAACTGTCATTTTGGATCTTTCAACACTTAAATCTGAGAAGGCAGAGTGGTAACAAGCAGAGAAGTCAAAGTCAAAAAAGCAGTAAATGGCTGTATGATAACAGTGGTGTGCCAGCATCTCTCCACTAGCCAGAAAAAAGTATTTTTTATCACTATTTTAATTGCATGGGTGGTTGCATAAACACACACACACTCATGCAAAAATAAGTTAAAAGTGCCACTCAACTCAAAATCCATCCTTCATGTCTAAAACACTCAACCCCCTGCAGACTTGAAATGTGGCTCTTCTGATGGAAAAAGGAATTGATAAAAAGTTCTCAGTGTTCCTAAAGCCTAACCCAAGTCTCCACTGCTCATCCACGTACTCAGTCAGATCCTGTTTTTACCAAAATAGCTCTGAATACACGTCATCCATGACAATCCTCACAACAGATTCAGTTTAGGTCATGAGAGTGTGCCTCTTTGTTTGCATGCAGAAGCATTCTCACCAGTGATGATAAAAAAAAAAAAAAAATTAAAAAAAGAATAAGAAGCATTGCTGACGCAGGCACTGCCATATTGCACAGTAGTGATTGGTGGATGGAGGAGTTTTGAGCTCCAACCCTGAAATGACAAAAAAACATCACAGGGAAACAAACTTTTGACTTGTACTTCAATTATTTAATTTGGTCCATTCTGCTAACATGGAGGGACGGAGTTTATGACCTACACTACAGTCAGACACCCAGTGGTGACTTAAATGTGCTAGCTTTACTTTGAAAGAGCTGTCCTAGCAGCTCATCTTTTCAATGTTAGTGCTACTCGCCTCCTGTTTTTTTTCTATAAGAACCACATTGTAAGTTCACTGATTGACTCTATTTTGCTCCGATACTGTGCTTCACAAATAGTCTGCCATTTTTGTCATTTGTTTTTGAGCAGAGATCAATACAACTTTCATGACTCCACAGTCAAGAGATGGTTAGCTTAGCCTAGCATAAACACAGAGAAAAAGCTTTGTTGTTTCTGTCCCACGGTAACTTAATCTACGAACTAACCCTAATGTTGTTTGTGCAATCTAAAACGTTATAATAAAGGGAAAAATGCAAATTATGGTTTTACAGCAAATTATGAGAAAGATTATCTCTTAGCCAGGAGCAATGACTTTCTGGAAAGTCGTCTCAATGGGAGACAACCATGAGATATGCAGATTTTTTTGTTTCTTTGTTTGACAGTCTAGCTGTTTCCCCCTGCCTGTCATCTTCCTTTTATGCTAAGCCAACCTTTCTGGTTTTAGCTTCATATTCAACAGACAGAAAAGAGAGTGATACTAACCTTTTCAGCCATCTCCTGCCAAGAGAGGGAACTGAACTGTCTTTATTAGTGCAAGATTGAAATATTGAATGGGACTTGGCTTTTTCTTGTTTCTTGTGCTTTGTGAATGTGTAATGAACTACAATTAATCATAATTCTGAGTGTTTTCCCTTTGAGATGCATACAGTTTTCAATTTGAAGGCTTATTGAAGTATTATATTTCAAAATTTTCAGGAAAATTAGTTACCATGGAATACTGATTGGTCAGCTGTGTGATCTTACATGACTTTCCATGAGCTAAAGATCATGATAAATGACACCGTTTTGATAAATAAAATCACTAGGCTAAGGGTCCCTCTAGGCCAACAGTATCCCTCCATTTCTCAATTCTGCACACTTCTACCATCTCTAATAAAAGTGTAATATCCTTAAATTGAACACATTTTACAGGGCATCCCAGCAAATACCAGTTCAAATTGCACAAAATTAGAAATGGTGGTGGGCGGCAGTTTGCTTGATGGGATTCTGTACACCAATGGAGGTGTAACAGCAGGCTTGAAATGGATAAACGAGTTGACACGGAGAGGTTGAAGTAAGTGACCTTGAGTTAATATACCTGCAGCAGCTAGACGCAGACTTGACTGAATGTGAGCTTCTGTGGAGGGATACAGGTCACTGTTAATATACTGCTGTTTGTTTTATACAACAGTGAATTTGTGAGCCTTAATACCATAACCAATGTATTTTAAAAGCTGTTATTGAACAACCAAAGTGAACTCTTTTTATGACCAGTTTGTATGATATTCTATATGAGGCAACATCAGCGACAGTTTTGACAGCTCCTGAGTTCTGCTTCCCTGCAGATTAAATTATCTATGTCTGATATCAAAATGACAAGGATCTAATAGGAGATGCTAATACCGCAGGTGTTTAGAATAGCAAATGTGAAGCCTTAATAGGTGTAGTCACTGATGTATGGTGTGTATAAATATGGAATGCAGAGCACATATATGAAAAGCTTTTTACATTAAAACTTGGTGGATTATTACTTGGTTTAAAAGTTCTTGGGTATTTATGTGTGACGCAGCTTCATGTGTGACAAAAAGTAAGAAAAAGTGGTCTTATTGTATTTTACTACAATTGCTTGACTAAGAAGTCAAATCAAAGGTGTAAATTTGACTTTAAAATCAGTACAGAAGGGCAAATTGTGCTCAGAGTGACAAATACTTAATATCCTTGGGCCTCCTGGCAGCTCAGATATCAGGATGTGGATATGATTCATTTAAATTCCCAGTTCTTGTCTCTGCAAGGCTCTCACTGGAATCAAGTTTAACAGCTCTGCCCTGGGGCCTTTAAACAAGTGAGTGTGTTTTATCATTACTTTTTCATCTGGAATTTCTGTCATGTGCACAACAGAAATACGCAAAATTACATAATGACTTAACCACTAGCACGTTATCACACACTCATCGTCCTGTGGTTGCTTTGCATTCGAAATTTACAACTTTGCATGTTGCTGTCTAAAGCTGCGCACCAAACATAACAGCAAATCAATAAGCTATCAGAACTTTATGCATGGAAATGATAAAATCAATTTTTGCATTGGAGTTCACTCAGGATTTATTTCATAAGCGTTTAGGTGTCTTATCAGGGAACACCTCTGAGCCAAATATCTAATTACTTAATACTGCAGAGCAAAACTTTAAAAAAAAATTCATTACAACAAAAATGGGGAAAAAATGAAGGACAAAGCTTCATGTGTGAAAGGTTTCTTTTATGATGCCTGTAAGATAGACGTATTTGAAGATGATAGCCAATTTCTTTTAAACTAAAGGCATCATCTTAATAAATTATATTCCCACAGAAGGATTTGCTTCAGAGCTCAAAATATGTAAATGTCTTATATTAATTCAGTCTAAGGGTACGTCAGCTGTACCAGAAAATGAAAAACAAGGGGAGTAGAGGGAGAGAGGGCAATTTTTTATTGTATAGATGATGTGAAATAGACAAAAATGAAATGCACAGACTGTAAGTGATGATAGGGGGGAAAGTCAACTTCATTTATTTCATCAGCTGGCAAGTTTCTGCCAGGCTCTGATTTGTGTTTCTGGGATAAAGTCAGTGATTAATGGGTAAGCACTGGAAATCATGGACTAGTCTGAATGCAAATGGATGCTCCTCCAGCCAATCAATGCTCATTTTCTTCAGTGGATGGATGGGATGCCCAGCAGTGCAAAAATATGAAAAAAAAACACATGCTCCTCTACAGTGTACGGTGATGATGAATGGAAGAATTTAGGCAAATCACTCATCTGAATCCTGAAAGTCACGAGTCAAGTCACCTGTCAAAGTTCAAAAAAATGCAAAGCACATCATGTTATGCCAGACTGAATCCTCAGTAATTTTAAGAAAATTTGATTTATGCTTAATGTGTCTTCTGTTTCTGCTGCAAACATAAAGGACTCTGTCACATATTCCGCCAACAACGAGTGCCGTGTTACAGCAAATAATTTACTGTTGATTATGTTACCTCACAGTCACTGGTCATGTCACAACACTCCATATTTAAAGGAGAAACAGCTTTGTGACTTTGACATTCTATTTTTACCGACTATATTTAATGTCACATGAGGCTTTTAGCTGTAAAGACACATATTTTTATGTCAGAGACTGTCAGACTTTTGAATCAGTTCCAACCCCTCAACAAAATATAGTGTCATGCTGCTGCACTAACCTGAGCTAATGATTAATCCTCACAGGCTAGTGTCTTTCAGTACACGTTGCATTAGAGGTGTAAGTGTGTCCTAATCTTCTCTGCATGAGTAACATTTCCTGTCTCTCCAGGTGAGTTTAGTCAGCTTCCCTCAAGAGCAGCAGTCGACTGTCAACCAGCAGTTCAGTGTTGCTCAGTGTTGGAAAGTGTTATTGTAAATAATAACAGGTCTTGGTGGTGAGTTTAACAAAATATATATCCATCTTTTTACATGCATATACAAGACTCTTTTTCAGTTTGACATCCTACGTTTTCACTTCTTCTCCAACTAAAACCAGTTAATCTTTCCTCCATCCTTTTTCTTTAGATTAAATGAATTAGTCCCAAAACACACAAACGCCCCCTTCTGCAATATCAGTGGGATTCTGCTCTACGGTAGCTCACAATCACACCTCTTTATGCTAAAGACACTTACTATAATTGGATCATCCACCAACACACTTTGCAAACGAAACCTGCCAGAATTTGGCTTAAGGTTCAAAATAATACAACTGCACCTTGTGACCGTATTTTTTCAGTTCTTTATTCATTGTGTTTACTCCGTTACTCCCTGTTTTTCAGCATCTCTATTCAATTTTCAGTAAAATCAGATAGTGAACTGTTTGTGAACCCAGCCCACTTTTGGTTGGATTATTTCTTTATTAATATATCATTATTGCAGTTTTTGATTATTGCAGTGTATTAATTTTTAAGGTAACTCCTTCATGAAAGTTTGCATTGTATGAGAAAAACACTTATCCACTAATGAAACCTGGATGTTTTGTTCTGTCATTTCATTCTGTACTTTAAAGGGTTGAGCTCATGTACACCAGACCCACCAGACTATTTTGATTATTTCCTTCACAGCCACCTGATATGTGACTGATGATAAATACCTTGAATGCCTTCAAGTTGTGTCAGGAAGTGTGACAAAGATTAGAGGAGAAATATGTGTTCATACCACTGGTGAACTGCAGAAAGAACAGCAGTGATGCCATACTGAAAGATCAGTAAAAAGTGAAGTTATTGGAGTTGAAGTGATGGATGGGCACAAACAGCTTATCTGTGATGCAGTGAGTGACCTGACATTTTCCACTGTGACTGAAGTTATATATTTAACCATGACAGAAACCTTCCACTGTCCTTGATAAAAGTTCTGGTTGTGTAACATTTTGTGAAGTTTTTTGTATTTTTCCAAAAAAGTCACATGTGTGCTGGCTTTGCCCCCCCCCCCTTGTGATCAGGGCCACCACGCAGACTACTAATGGGAACACGAGGCCCAACTGACCCTGAGCTCAGCCTCCCCCCTCAGTTACTCTTACTTTGACTATGCCTATCGGCACATAATGTAGCTAACAATGAAAACTATGACTGTTTTTTAAACTCTAGGACAGGTGATTTTGTTGACTGACATGACGATTGTTGCTCACAAATTTTATCAGTTGTAGCTCGCTAGCAAAATAAAGCTAATAATTAGTTATTGGTCCAACTTTTAATGTTTCTAAATTTTCCCTTAAAACACTCTGGGCATAAAATCTTACTTTGATTCTCTTTTTGGGTGCTTTATATAGAAAAATGTATACTTCAACAGACAAGAGATTGGTTTCCTGCTTTATTTTGTTTCATTTTGACTAAAAAAAAAGACTTGCCACAGATGACAACTTAAAACTTTAAATGTGACAAAAGTTTGGCTGGGTTTGCTCAATAAATTATGCGACATGTTTGCGTTTCAGCACCTCTGAGGGGTTAAGACACCAATCATGAAGTGTGAAATCCAGTCTGATTCTGACTGGGAACTTTTGGTGCAGCTTGTCTCCTTCTTCTTCTCTCTTCTGTAAATGCTCACATGCCAAAAAAGTGAACAGCACATGCAATAATGTTAAAGCACATAGAAGAAGCTGCAAGTAAAAAAACCCTAATTTATTGAGTTTGGGTTTGATGGGGAGTGTAGCTGTCCATCACAGTTTGGTTTAAATGCTGCTCAGGTGCAGCGGCAGCATGGCAACATAAAAGCTCCTCTTTGATTACACTGGCCATTCTAGATAACAACTCTTTCATGTATCTTTCAGCTCCAAAACTTTCAGCTTTTTTCAAATTTGCTGTTTGTGAAAAACATACACAAATCTGACATGGTGCACATTCGGCCCTGTGACACAAACACTTCAATAAAAGAGAATCAATTTAACAAACATCGCAAACATTGCTGGTGAGTTTGACTTGGAGGCAACATGCCACAGTAACACACATACTGACAGCAGGCAAGTTCAGTTTACTTTTGAACAGTGTTTACTGATATAAAAGAATATGGCCGCTGTGTGCCTGCATTTTAATGCTTTTTTACAATAGATAATTGGATGGATGGACAGATAGTCTTTATTGTTCTGACTCATTTTCAGTCTGTGCAACCACATAAACACATGCAACCACCATTTAAAATATACATAAATGTCACATGACCAAAAATCCTTGCATAAATGCATAAATTGTATATAAAAATTAAATACTGGCTGATAAAATCTTCACATGAACAGTCATCGAACAATTACAGCTTGGTTTCCATATGGGACTCATGTTTACGTAGAGTTTATAGTTATATGGATTTATGACCCTGGAGCTTTGCAGAGCCACATGTATATGGCTTATTACTATGTACATAACAGTTTTATTGGTGGATAATTTATGTTCAGTCAGTAATTGTCAGGACTTGATCAATTCCAATTGGCTATGTGAATTCTTAGTCATGGCAACACTACTTTAAACACTCCAAAGTACCACCCTGAGTTTGTTCAAAGAGTTGGAGAAGCTGATAAATGTTTGAGCTCGACATGGAAATCATTATTCAAGTTATTTCAGGTTTATAGATTTCTCCTGTTTTCATTAGTGCTGACAGCTGTAAGTAAAAACTCGAGTCTTAAACATGAGTAAATGTCAAACCGCTGATGACATTTGCTTTGTTATCTGAGCCTTATAAAAATATTACAATAAAATAATCATCTCGAATTAATATTTCCTTTTTTAACCAGACTTGCACCAAATCTTGTTAACAGACAGTTCAATATAACACATTTTGGGAACGATTATGGTCACTTTCATTATTTGTCTGATGCCTGAGGCATAGTATTTATTAATCATAGAGACTAAATAGCTCTGTGCTTTATTGCAGTGCTGCTTCTAGATATTTTCCATTAAATTAGGCCAATAATCCCTATAATACTCATCTGCCTTACAGAGGAATTCATCCAAGAGGCAGAAACACTTTGACAAATCAGTTGTCAAACTTTAAATGCCTGAACAAGGACTCTTCCATGAAATACTGTACAGAAATTAATTTTTCCCAGTTGATGAACCGTAGGATTTCAGTGATCCCCTGTCTTTTCCTCTAGCTCCATGGGATTGGCAATGAGGTTTTTAATTATGATGTCTCTTTTGAATGGATAATATATGAGACAGAGATTTATATCCCCACAAGCTATAAAGTTTAATATAAAGTTTGAACTGTATAAGGTTCAGTGATTACTTTAACTTTACTGGTCTTATCAAGTCATCTTCAGTGTGTCTGATCATTCGGTTGATCACTATATACCTGAAAGGGTAATGGCCGTCCCACCATTCTCAGCTGTATTTTGTGTTTTGAGAGCTGTCAACACATGCTAGCAGGCTAAAATGGTAGAATGAAGTGTTGATCAGTATATTAGCCATGTTATAGTGGGCACATTTACTCAAAGCATCCCTGGTTTAAAGTCAAGTTTAATATAAAGCCCCTTCTCCCCATACAATCCGTCATTGTTTGCAATATTAGTCTACTTATTTCACATTTATTCTGTACACTTTATATATTTCATGCTCTCTTCCCCCTTCTGTCTTTGTTGTCTGGTTTAATGATGGATTTCTTCTGTTGCCTGTTTGTTTTCTTTCTCTGGTGTATTTAAGTCTGTTTTTCACCGTCTTTGATTTATCAGTTTGTCTACTTCTGTTCCTCAGACCTGTGTGTGTCTCCAAGTCCTGCCTGTGCTCCTCATGTCATCTTTGTTGTTCAGTTTAGTTTTCGAGTTTTCTTTCTAGCTCTTTGATTTCATTTTACCTGCTCCCTCTTTTTTTTAAACCTTATTAACAGATTTTGTTGTTGAAGTTTGGTTTTGGTTCGGATCCATTTTGAACTGCAAAACCTTGACACAGTCTGTACAATAAACAAGTAATAAGCACAAACTTACAAATAATTGCATTATATCTTTAGTTTTATTAAATTAAGTGATTTAGAATGACTCTTTTCCCATTAAACTCAATGTAAGCATGTATTATGAGAGGAATACAAATAAAATCAGAACAGTAAACAGCAGAATAATGCAGCCAACCAAAAGAGAACAAACAGAAGTCAGTAAAACCTTGCTGGGTTTTATACTTTGACATTAACCAACTGGCACAAGAAGGTTCCAGAGACAGTCTGACTGTATGATCTGCATCTCTATGGAGCCAAACTCACCACTGGTAAGTACTGGTTTGACAGTTTTCCCAGAATCAGCCCAAAAAAAGCCTTTTCTTTTCCCGAGGAAGAATTTGTCAAGGGTGATTACCTTAGTGACAGTGTTATCAAGCACTTCTCCACCCAGAAGCCGTCCCTGATCCGAATATTCTAAATCAATTCCTCACACACAGATCGCACGCTGGCACATCTCTCACACACTGAGTGACTTCTCATGCCCCCAGAGAGGCTCAGTGCAGCAGGGAGGAGTGAGAGCGAAGGGCTTTACGTGGGCTTAGCTCCTCTGGGACGGAGTCCTGCTAATCAGCCGTGATCACAGACAAAATGTCAACATGCAACAGCAGCATAACTTATATTTCCCCATAAAATGCCTCCCTGAGTCATTTGTTTCCTCATGCTGTCTATTGCTGCTTCTTGTTCCATTTTTCCGTTCACTGCACTGTTATTGTTAACATTTTTACACCCACACACACACATTGTCATTTGTGGTTTGTGTGTTTTGGGCAGAAATCGAAATGGAAAACAGTTTGTTCTCAGATGACAGGAGGCCTAAAAAAACAGAGGCTTCTTTCAGTTTTTGTGTAAAATAAACCATCTCTTAGATTTTTTTCTCATCTCTGAAGTCTAATACAGCTTTTCCTAAACTTCGGGTCTGGACCCAAAACGGGTCTCGTACTTATTTTCAGTGGGTCACTAATAGCTACTTGATTGGATGAAGTAAACATTATACTTAGCTAATGTAAATATAAGGTGATGTAATTTTGCACATAATAAACTCAAGGTTTGTTGGGTTCTTTAAGAACAACTGGGAATTTACTGACTCATTTCAATCAACTTGACTTCATTTGTACACTTGGATTCCAAGGAGACACTACAACTTTCTCTATATATACTCTATATATACTATATACTCTTTTGGCTCACAGGATGAAGAGGTTTAGCATCCTCTGCTCTAAGACAATATCCTTGCTACCAAACACTTGACAATATACAATAATTTTAAGAATAATGCTCATTTTCTTGATGAGAAGCTTGATGCAGTCCCTTAAATGTAAAGCTACTGCTAACAGTTAAGCCTAGCATAATAACTGAATAAGTGGAAACCAGTTATCTTAGGTAATCTTATTCACCTATGAAACTCAAAGAATGACGTTCATCTTGTTTGTTTAAACCTTACATAATCAGAAGTGGAAAAAAAATGACAAGTTTTATTTCATTTACACTTAGCTAAGCTAATAAGCTGCTGGCTGTAACTCTATGTGGCAGTCAGGTATGAAAATGGTATCAGTCTATTTATCTATCTGACAGCAAGAAACAGATTAAACTTACTGGGATTTGCACTCTTATAAATCTTGTGCATGAACAGACACACTAATAATAAAAAGTCATTACTTTCTATGTCTTGATTTATTTATTAATGCACCTTTCTTAATAGAATGTTTTAAGTTTACTCTCCATATTTTCTTACTTTACAAACCTGCAGCAACTCCAGCCTGTTGTAATTAGTAACACATGTAGTGCGAATTTTTTAAAAAGGTAATTGGGTTAATATCTTTCACTTTGAGGGAGCTGTGTTCACAGCTTTGATCTGCCAAAGCTCTGTGGAGCTTTCAAAGCCCCGTGGTCTGACGGCATAAAGGATGGCGAATGTTCCAGGTGGAAATGTGTTAATTATGAACTCCTGAAGCCACGGGAGGCTGATCTCACTCCATGACCTCTCCATCGCACCAGCTGTTGGCTCTTTGCAGCCCTTTTTTAGGGGTCAGGAAGCCATAGTTGTCCATGTGCTGCTTTAGAATACACTGAGCGTGACAGGTATTACAGATTCTGACAGCTTTTCTGTATGTAGCAATTAGTCAGCTTCTCAAATAGAAAAACTGAGCCATATCATAACAGTGAAATGATATTTTAGTGTCTTTTTTTTCTGTCCAAATCCAGTGGCATCAGTTTTTTTTTTTTTTCAGTTGATGACATTTTGACAGGTTGAATAGCTACGAAGACATTTCCAAATGTAGCATACACTTAAGTAGGTCTTTATACCTGGAAATGTATCTGAGGATAATTCTTCCCTGGCTGACATCTCATCCATGTCTGCTCTAAATGCATATGTCTCTGTCGTCTGAGCGTCATGTAATAGGAGCTGGAGGAAGGTGATCTACTGTCCGTCCTCGGCAGCCGCCACCTTCAAGAGCTGCTTTAAAGTCACCTCTCTTTCTTTGTTTTGCTGATCAAGCAACTCCAGAGGTAGCAAGAGAACAACACCTCTGAATTAAACCTAATTAACCCTTTTCCCTGAACTCACATTGGCTCAGGATGGCGTGCAGGCTCTCTTGCTTCTCTTTGCCCTACAAATGTCAGCTGTTTAGATTGGACTTTTTGTAACAGAGTGAGGGCAGCCTCGGCAGATCAAGCCCCTACCTCACTGATAAGAGTGGAAGTGGAACATTGGATATGTGAGGCGGTCATGAAGCCTTGAGTGCGAACACATTTTCTGGAACACAAATGCTGGTTTAAAGGGCATTTGAGCAAAATGTGCAGTGAATTCAGGTTATTTTTTCTTACTTTTCAAAAGTAATATTTTCAAAACAAAATAATCCTCCTGTCTTTCGATCAAGAGCTTTGCGTGTACAGTAACATTTTCTGACCCGTGTTCTTTGCTAACACGCTGTCATTTGCTCACTCACAGTTAAACCTTTCTATGCCAGAACCTCTGAGCTCCGTAACTATAAAGATGCTGATAGTAGCAGTGAGTCATGACTTCAAATTTTGTGTAACAATGAGTATTAATGTTGCATAATTGCATGCTTCAGTTTTTTGGAGATGTTCCTACATGAGTTCCTCTGCAGTGTGCCAAGTTAAATGCCTCTGCACACAATGACTTTAAAGTTCATACAAGCACTCACGAAAAGTACAGTTTGCTGAATGTCTTAGCTTCCTGTCTCCATCTGCTATTTTTCTTGGCAGGAAAAGTACAATGTCTCACTCTTGAGAGACACAGCTTTCCGGTGCAATTACAGGTTTGTCATATTATGATGTCAGTCACTTTGAATTATCACTGGTCTTTTGGTTTTCCTCTGTCCCGCTATTCTAAGGTGTGTACAGAACATACTACATATGTGTCTCTTGCTTGTCTGTTGGTTTCAGTGGTTTGGAGGCTTACCCAGATACACATGATGTGAATATTATAGATGTCAGGATGCAAAGTTGTTTTGTGGTCAGGGTAAAAAAGTTTAAATCTTTGCACATTGTTGGAAAAACTCAGCAGTAAAAAGTTTTAGCACAGTTGTACATATTTGCATCCCATTTCACAAGTAAGGCTATGAGTTATGGCCATTTATATCTGACACTCTACTTCTCTGGGCTTGAATATATTATTCTAAATATTATTAAACCATAACATTTGACACTCTCTCATAAGCGCACAAACACAGTCTCTCAGATTAACACACTCACACAAACAAACACACATATATGCGTGGCCGCTCATGCAGAGTTAAAGACAGTGGCAGCTTCAGGTTTGCACTGAGGTCAACTCTATTTAAAGAGCAGACAGTCAGACTCCAGGAGCCGGCAGAGGAAAAAGACAGACTGAAATACAGGAGAGACGAGAGAGGGGAGGCCTGGTAACCTGAAACCAAGCAATAGTGGAAGTTACTACACACACAGGCATGCATGCATTTAAGCCGAGATGGATGTGTGTGTGTGTGTCTGTGTGTACAACCCAATTTCTAAATTAGAATTTTCCAAATCCATCTGTGACAGGAATGTGGCAGAGATTTGTTTTTCTAGCGACTGAACAGAAGGCAGCACAATGCCGCTAGTTTAAGAGCATCTCATGCTGAACCTGAAATGCAAACAAAACCTAGAAAAGACTATTGTTTTTTGCCAAGTGTTATTTACAAAAGAGGAACTAAACATTTGAGGCGTTCAGGAACTCAGCAGCAGAGCAGGATGTCCAGTACCGGCCAGATCCATTAAAATTGTTTGGAAATTTCTAACATTGTCAGTGCTGAATCCTACATGGCTGATAGGCACTATAGTGCCACAACAAAGGATGCCTTTCAATTATTCAATCTATTTTAACTGTTTAAAAGGTAAAAGAAGATCCACAATTTGACTTGGACAAAATTTACTCAGCAAATTGACTAAGAAGGTCATGTTGATTTTAATGTGTCTACAGGCATTTATGGTCTTTCTGATGATGTTTTATAATGTTTTTACCTTGTAAACTGCTGTAAGTCCATTTAGTTACTATGTTGTGACTTGGGAAATGAACAGTGAAGGATTCTTGGTTCTGTTTGTAACATACAGCACAAATTTTTGAAAAAGTCGATATCACCTAACAGAAGCAGTGCAAATAGACTAAGTAAAAAAGCTGCAGAACATGGAGATGCATAGAGAAGCGAGGCAGCACGCAAAGACTACAATAACGGGAATAATAGATATGTCAAGAGTGAAGTACTATAGGTACATGGTGTGTGTGTAATTACTGTGTCAGTGTGTGTAGGCAGAGGCAGAGTTCAGCAGATGGCAGAGTTTAGTTGGATGTCAGAGAAACTATTCTTTGACTGCTGTTGAGGACTTAAAGACATGTGCATTAATGACTGCATACATTAAAACAATCAATTTTTTAACATATTGATATCGACATGTTCATTTTGTGATTTCAGCTGATATGTAGAAGGCCAATTTACAGCACAAAGGTTAAGTCTTCTGCATGTCAAAAGAAAGAGAAAAAACTGGTTATATTTTTTGTATGAAAACATTCAGATTGAGGCAAACTAACATGGTTGTAAAGGTATTTTGTGCTGAAACTTGGGCATTATAACAAGCAACATTTTACTCCGAAACTAATGAGCAACCATTAAAAAATATTGCCCTGTAAGCCAATATTTGTTCTGATTAAAAAAAATCTCATTCTGCAAAAAAACACAAGATACTGTCACTTCTAAACCATAGTATTTAGATATTGAGACAATATTCAGATGAAGCATCAAGTGCAACCTATGCAAATGTAAAACTATGGAACTTTTTTATAGATGTGAAATAATTAATAAAGCGTGAAGAGAAAACACACACATTCCCTTGGTCCAGACCTTCTGGTGGGAAAGCCCTCTAACTAGTAGACTCATGTGTTCATCTCTGTGACAGTGCTGGGAGCACAGGCTCATTGCAGAAGGTAGATGGTTGCATCTTAAGCAAATATAAAAAGATATTACTATTTGTTTTTTTAAATGTTTTTGATAATTATATTGAAAGACCTGATGATAATTCCTCACAAAAATGCCTTTGCCACTTTGTCATGTTATTTCCAGGTTTATTATTCAGTTACATTGTGAGTCATCCCTTACCTTTTCTGTGTGTGTATGTTCCTTTAGCAGCATGCAGAGAGGGAGGCGGTATCACTTAAAGAAAATGTGTGCATTGGTTTTTTCATATTCACATGAAATTGCTGTAAAATTGGATTATTGCTGACATCATCATGTAAAGATAAATTATACTGTCCAAAGGGGGTAAAATTACCCATAAGAAAAGCGGAGGATAAAAAGAAACAGGTAAGCCACATGTCGACATGCCAATATAATAACAACCATGTCACACTAATATGGCAGGCTCATATATTTCAGGAGCCTGTGAAGTTTTCTGACTTGTTCCTTTAGTATATTCATACTGTCGACGTTGAATGAGAAGGACAGACACTGCAACACAAAAGACAATTTGAAAAGAGATGCAGGAGGTGTGATTTGAGTTTGCGCTTCATCTGCTTTGAATTTCAATTTGTCTCTGATGAATACACGCTCATAAATGCTCCCAGCAGGGTGGAACATGCCATTTCGTTTCTATGGGTGATGATTGATATAATTAGGAGTAATGGACCATCCACAGATTATAACAGTGATTGGAATATGATCTGATTTCACGTGAAGTATAATATCATTTTCCTCTATAATGTGAGCCTCAATTCACACACAGTATTTTTAAAAGAAGAAAAGCTGCCTGAAAATGATCTGCCAGAGAACATCATTTAGTATTCCTTACTTGTATGCACTAAGACATATACAAATATCTGCTTGTAGTGTCAGATGTCTTTTTCTTTTACAAAAAGTATGATTAAAATATAAATATCCATGTTAATATCCATCTAGTCCTTTTTAAACATTTTGGATTGGAGGGGGACTTGATGTTTTCTGTTGTTTTCTTTCCCTTAAGTTTAGTATATGTATATATTCAATGTTAAAGGGCGAAATATTTTCACCTACAGATCTTAATTAGGTCATCATATTAGCTCATTTAAATTGCAGTAATTAAACAATCATTTTATTTATTCTATTGCTTGTACTTTAGGATTAGAAAGAGCACAGTTCCTCTTTAATGCACTGAGAATTAATGTCATCCTGGCTGATGACAGCAGCAACTACAATGTGTGCATCTCTAAAACATGCCATCACCTCACAAACCATGTCATAATTTATGAAATGCATTTACAATTATCACATTAGCTGGTTTGTACTACTGGGATTCACATCACAGGCAATGATGTCTGTCATGCTGCTCTACACTCTTCACCTCAAACCTCAGACACAAGTCAACAGATGTTCTGAACACTTTGGTTTGAACGTTTTAGCAGCTGCTGTATCTGCGAAGCATCTGTAATAAGACTGTGGCAAGCCGTAGCTGGTTTGACAAATCTATCATAATATACAATATGATATGATATTAATGGATTGTTTGGGTGCATGGGGATGCAACAGATGAGATACAAATTGCTTGGAGGTGTAGGTTAGCAAGGGAGTTTAAAATGTCAACAGACACCTGTGGTAACACATGCATTAACTAAAGCAACAGCGGGAATGTCACTAGAAGTGAAAACAAAACAATTGTAATACCAGTCAAGTCCCATTCAGCTTATATATTGATGTTTTGCCATGTTCATTAGCATTTCATGCACATGCAGAAGGTACCCCTTAGCATCAATAACCTTATTTGTGTCAATGTCAGATGCTTTTAGCTCACTGTTTTATATAGTTTTTTTAAATACACTGAATAAAATGCTCTGAAGCAAACAGGGGTGCTTCAGGGCTAGTTCAATGTTAGCTGGTGCTAATGCCGCTGTGGTTCCACCCCTGAAATTGCCCATGCATGAAAAACTTTTTCAGACTTGAGGTTTCACAGACAGAATCCATCTTGTAAATGATTTGAAGGCGAAAGTGCAGTAGCATTAGATAATATTTTTATATAGATTTAAATCAAATTAAATCAAAATTAAATCAAATTAATTAAATCAAAATTCTTTGTCCTCTGGGTAGTTACTGGTAAGTCATTTGAGATTGAAGGGGTATAAAATAAGAGTCTCATTGGCACAACAGGGACCAGAATAAAAAGAAATGTGAGTTTTTTGGGGTTTTTTTTGATAATTTAACACCAACATCAAGAAGATGATTGAGCATGGAAAAGAACCTTGGAGAACGCCATGTACAGATGGGAGTAAAGGATAAATAACCTCAGCTGGTGCAAACTGTCTGAACTCTATATGAAAAATATGTTAAATTCCAGCCCAAAAGAGAAACTGAGATCCCTTTAGATTTAAGTAGTCATTTTAAGCCTGGACCTTACTGGAGAATTTAAATAACAGAATTGGTTTCTGCACCAGCTTCTTAAAGTTGATTTGTCCACCTGGAAAATTCCAGTATGGTTAACAAAGCCACATTCACACAATTAATTACATAGCAATTGTTTAATCAAAGGGAATGAAATAATTGTTGGTTATTTCACTGAATTACAACTTGATTGACTAATTGATGCATTTATTCAATCAATCATTCACTGTAAACACATCCGGCTGTTTTTCTCAGTTTTCTGAGACATGTTAGACAGCAATCCTGGCACCCTTCTGACAGTGCTGTGATATATGTATATATGCCTTTGTGTGTTTATCAGTTTCAGCACAGCATAAATATTAATCTTGGAACTACAATCTTTTCCACCATTAGGAATTTGTCAGACACAGCGGTATCCTCTGTGTGTATAAGAAGCATGTGATTACAATTACTCCACTTGATTCGCTCCTGGCATAATGATGTGTTTAAAATGTCTTTACACAGTCAGTGGGGTTTCTTTTTTTTCAGCAGTGCACAGACCACTGCAAACCACTGATATACTTATTTACGGTGATAAATCTGCTGATTAAAATTTTGCGACATCTTGAAGCCACAAGGAAGAGGGAGGAGGGGAGATGTGTGTTTATATGAGACAGTTTGTTGATGGAGTTTGGCACTCTGTAATGTGCACACATAACAGGAGTTAAAGTAAAAAATGTACACAAGGAAGTCAAATATATACAAAGGAACGAATATACAATTAGTACTCATTCAATACAGAGAGTACTTTTTACATTTAACAGTAATTAAGATGTATTAGAACAGCTTTCGGGATGCTAAATCTGTGACAGTGGCTAAACTGTGACATCGAAGCTTGAAGTTCAACCACAATAATACCACAGAACAACACACAGTTCCCCAGCTATGTAACTGTCTTTCCTGTGCATCTCTTTAATAGAAGAAAATCTAAGAATGAATCTAATTTGTCATTTTCATCTCTAGAATTAGTCATTTAACATAAGAGGGAGATTACATTATATTCTGCTTGATGAGTAAATACAGTAATTTGATCATTGCTAAGCTTAAACAACAAAAGCTGTATCATGAATGATCTGCACTACATCTCTGAGTTTAGATGATCTGCTTTGCTTCTTGACAGGAAAGTAAAATTGAGGTTGGCTTTTTTGTCTTCAAAATGTGTCATACACACACTTACTTGCAATTTTACTGTTCTGAAATTAGCCCCTTCTACAGAGTCCGTTCAAGATGGAAATGATCTCCCAATTACTGCCTTGCAATTCTGCAAAGAACGTTTAAACATGAAAAAAGGGAGGGCATTGTTGTGCCACCTTTAACCTGGAGGCAGAGCAAGGAACAAAGCTGTCTGAGTAACACGGGGAGGCAGCAGGACGAGACAGGAAGAATAGATACTAAATATGTCTGCGAACTGGAGGATAACAAGGTCGAACAGATCCTCAACCTGCAAGCAGAGGATAAGTTGACCTCAAAACAACAGGAAAGATAATGGCTAGCAACAGAATTTCAAGTTGGACAAGATGTAGGTGACAAACTGAAGAACTTGCTAAAAAAATGGCCCCAGGTAAACATGGATTATGCCAGAAGTGGTAGATGACAAATGGATGTCATTCATGTTTATGCTTGATGCTTGATGTTTGATTCATGTTTAACAAGCTGGAAGGAGAAATTAAAATGTTGATTCTCCTCTTTTAAACATCTATGTTCTTCTTCTCCATCAATGATGGCAGTTTATTAACCAAGTTAGTCTGAAAAAACCTTCTGAGGCGCTTCTTAGACACATTTTGAAGACTGGTTTGTTTTAGGTATATCCTCATTTTTCACGTATCATTAAGAATCATGAAGTCGTTACCCACAAAGATCAGCTTCACCATGTCGTGTGAGGCACTTTGGTTGCATTCAAGTGGAGAACGAAACAACTTTCTATTTCCAGGAGGAAGCAGATTAATGCGGCTCTTTATGTCTTCTGTAATCACTGAATTTCTTTTCTCTCCACACTAATTTGCATTTTGTTATTCAAGGACTTTGTCAGGGATCAATGTGGCATTTACTTCCTAATGGAACCCTGTAATAGTCCAAATGAAGATGGAAGAATCAGCCCTCCTATTGACACTCATTACTGTTTCACCACTGTTTAGTTTGTGTCTATTGTCCTGATTTTCTGTAATGAAAATGGAGACTTACAAAAGTGATCCATATTCTACTGTGTGTCCAACAGGATTCTCTTATTCCTCACCATACTGGTGTACATCATCTCAATTAGCATATTCAGTTCATGGGACAGTCCTTTGTGCTAAAATGGATTGTAGAAAAATCCTATCACAGTGAGCTTATGCACAGTGTTCAGCGTTGAGCCGTGAGTATCCCATCTTGAGCTTCATGAAGGGCCCTTAAGATTTTAATACAAAATCAGTTCTGCAGAACCTCAGTTTCCCTCCATCATAAGATGCTCACATCTGCATCCTTATGTCTCTGTCACCATGCAAAGCCATCAGTCATAGAGAGAAGTGAAGGACTATATTCATGTCATGAATTATAGGGGTAAAGCTTCAAGGAATTTTTTAACCCCCAAGACAAAGAGAAACCCTTAATTTTAGTCACACAAGGGGTAGCCTTAAGTTTCTTTAGGAGGAGCCCTATTAACTTAAATGACCCTCTCATTTTTGATTTTCAGTGAAATGTCTCAATCACGTGGATTGATGCATTGCGATGAACCCCAGATGATCAATCCTTCCATGAGTTGATGATTCTTTCCTTCCCATAGGCTCAAAGTTTTCTCTAATGAAGGGAAATCTCAATTTTAAAAGATGAAAAGGCACAAAATTTCATAGACATTCATGTTTGATTAATGAGAAATCCTATCGACTTTGGTATTACCCGACTTTTCCCGTAGACCTGCCTCAAGGCTCACAATTGTTATAAAATCGTCCTTTCAAATATCAGAGCAATTTATCAAACAGATGTTCAGACGTTCATGCCCCACTTAGAATTAATTGCAATAGCTTCCTTTCTATTGGCAAACACTTCAGTTTTGTAGGTTATTGGTCAAAAATGAATGACATTCCAAACATCTTGATCTATTCTACGTGTATAGATTGAAATACCAAATATTAGCATACTGACATGCTAAACAAAGATGGCGAGCAATACCTGCCACACATAAGTATGTTAAAATTGTTATTGTAAGCATTTTAGCACGATGATGCTTCGTTAGAGAGCTGTTCGAATGGCTGTGATAAGGGAAAGACAGAATTTGTGTGTTTTAGTGTAACTTAAATGCATCTCTACAGTAAAGATAAAACAGAAAGAATAAATCTAGATCTTTGCGTGGCCAAAAAAATCCTTTTGACTGAATTTTTTCAGCAGAAAATACAACTTGACATTGATTTAATACACTGCTTTTCTAAACCAAATTGTGACTGACTTAACAATGTAAACCTGGCTTCAAAAAGTACCTAGATATCAAATCCGTAACATGTAAAAACCTCCTCACATGTCTGTGTCTTATAACGAAATATGAAATAAACACACAATTAGAGCTGAACAAGATGCCAGATGACCATGTTTTATCCACAAACAGCTCATCTAGTGGCCAATCCATTAAAAAATCATGATAATAATACTTTTAGTCAAGAGATGAGGCCTGTTACTCTAATCAGAGATGTTGCAGAGGCTAAACCTCTGAGCTCTGATTCTGAAGACAGAGACTTGGAGGCAATTTTTCCTCACTGAGCCTGAATCCTATTGATGTGCTAACCAAAACCAGAGAAAAACACCCACAATAGACTGTAAACACAACCACAATACACTCATAAAACAGAGACTGTGTGTGGCAGAGGGGCTGTCTGGCAGCTCCTCAGACTTACATGTCCACTAAGGAGTGATGGATGATCCGCTAAGGAGTCTCCTTGCAGGCAGACAAACACAGATGCTCAAGTTTGTTCAGTCTAAACACTTTCTAAATATATTTCCCCGATAGAAAGCTGTTCAACTCAAAGAAGCCATTTTTAAGTCTAAAAAATACAAAACCATTTAAGCCTCACCTCTGTGACTCATGGCAGGAAATTTAATTAGTGCTGGGCACATGAGAAAAAAAAGGATGACTCATGCTATAATGCAGATGGAAGGACATTGTGTGTTTGTGCATGGCAGACAAAAGAGTTGGACAGTAGCCTCACAATGAAGAAAAGAAAGGTGGTGGAAAGAACTTCTAATTGTTTTTATAATTCACACCATATGGTAGATCAGGCTTGTGATGGCTCACTGCAACTAAAACCAAAACTAAAGTTGTTTAAATAAAATAAAGACAAACGTGAGGGTGGTGTTTCACATACAAAACAGCACCATGATGACTCAAAACAAAGCAAATCCAATCATCTTTTTTCGTTAGTCCTTTGATCGTTGGAACCAGTATGAGCGAGTATTTGTCAAAGCGAGGAAAATCCAGAAAAATGCCTGGACAAGTTGCAATCACAGGAGAGCCATCTGGATCAAACCACAGATGAGAAAAAAAAGGCCAATTGAAAACAGTAATATAAGCTGTCGAGTCAATTTAATCGAATAAACCGAGGAGAGAAAGTAAACATCCCTACCGCATCACCACCACACTATATTAATCACAACTGATCAGGCAGACTGTAATGTGGAATGAGCAGTTAAACAAAAACACTTGCATGCTCAGTATGAACACACACACACTTGATCACACAACCCTGCTTGGAAGACTTTTTCTTTTTCACTATAAACATTAACTGTTACAGAGAAGCTGCAGACTGATGCAACACTTTGTATCTAAAGGTCAGAGTTTTGGTCGTTACAGCCTCTAATTTATGAAACATCCAGAAAAAAATAACCAAGACCTTGTTAATTATGAAGACTGAGGTGTCATAATTGAAGATTTCATTCATTCATTCATTAAAAGCCCTGATGCCACTGATGTAACTCTGGAAATCCACAGTAATATTGCAGTTTTCTGGCAGGAGCCATATGGTGCCCGTAATTCAAAATGAGTAATTAATCATGAACGTGGCCTCATGTCTTTTGCATTTTGAGAAATGAGATCCAAGTGTTGTCTTTTTCATGCTCCCAGGTATCCCCTGCTGGAATTGCGATGGCAATTAGGCTTTGACCATGGCTAATGCCCATTTCAATCAAATATTCACTCTTCATAATGGCAGTCATATGTTTAATGTCTTGATAGTACAGGTGACCATATGTCAAAAGTAGCTGTCACCTGCTGATTCATGGGATTTTTCCAGCGTTTAATAAAGAGATAAGTCTTGTCCTTTAATATCCCTGCAGCTAAAAGCCTTTTAGTCAGTTCATTTATCACCATTCAAGCTGTCAATTCAGTTTCTGATTAATTCATTCAGACAATTTTAGAGGCCAAAATTGATTTTAAACTGTAAAGTCATACCCTTCACCCTAAAACGCTTCACCCTAAATGAGTTTCCCTTGAAGGGCAAGATTTCTTTGATGATCATTGAAGTTTAATTAAGCTTTATAAGCATCCTTCAGTCCACTGAGAATACACCTGATTTGCTTTCAATGTACTGTGACCAGTATTATCACAGATATTATTAAATTCACTCTGAAATCAGGGTGTTACCAGGAGAGTTTATTCCTTTTCTCTCTGAAGGGACTCTGAAATTATTTATTTGTTTACTAGCACTTTTGATATTATTTCTATTTCTTCATTTCTTCTATTCTTTTATTTCTTCACATATTTATACTGTAGAAACATTCTTGTACTTTAAATTCAGTTAAATAATGAGACAAAAGGTTTGAAGATCCTGAACCCAGATATAGAACCGTAGCACAGACTGGTATTTTTCATATGGAGCCATTTTATTTTGCATTGTTAAATTTGGTTTTGAAAGAAACGTTGAGTCATCTTGATTTTTCTTTGTACAATGAAAAAGGCAGGAAAAGACCGAAAGGACTCAAGTTCGTTTCAATAATACTTGTCTTTGTCTGTCCCTCACAAAGCCATTATAAATCTAATCATACAATCATCTTTGATAACAGTTTGGTTAATTTGTGGTTTATTGAAATGTTTTGGTTTGGGCTAAAATGACTAATGCCTTGAAGCTGTGATAATGTTAAAAATAAAAAAACAGATGTTTATGGAACAGTTGTGTGTTTTTTCTTTTTTGTTTTTTGTTTTTTTATAATCACATTCATTGCTTTAAAACTGAATACAAACAGTGATGGATGGATTTGTTTGCCCATCCATCCACCCAGACCTTCTCCCAGTACAAACTGGTACTTTGATGATAAGCCACCTGACTTCCTCCTTTTCTCCCACCATACTCACCCAGGAGCTTTCACACATGGCAATAAACTATGTTGTTTGTGAGCATTTCCTAGAAAAACTGACGCTGTCATTCTTCAGGAGAGGAATGGGTAAATCAAATCCTGTTCAAATAGTTCATTTGGTGCAATCTGAAAGTGCCCAGACTGTGCCTGTAAAGAGCAAAAAACTGAGCTTGATTTAAATCTGGCCACCATCCTCTTTAAAGTAGTCCCCTTGTGCAGTGACACACTGCTCCGCGCTCTTCTGCCCACTTGGAGCGCTTCCTGAAAGTCTGTAAGCAGGTCAAGCACCATCTGCCATTTGTGCTGGATCACCTCCACAGAGTCAAAACAGTGACCCTTCAGCCACAGCTTCATTTTGGGGAATAGAAACATGTCACAGCGAGACAAATCCACTGAAAAGGGGGCTGGAGAGCAATGACTGTGTGCTGCGTATCCTTTTCCAACATGCTGTTAGCAGACACATTGTCATTTTTGAAAACCCAATTGCTTTGAAGTGTATCGTTTGCATCAAAAGTTCTCTCTCAGATGGGGCAGAACATCATAGTTGTACTTGGCTTTAACAGTCTGACCCTGGGGAATTAAATCATTGTGTAGAAACGAGCATAAGTCAAAGAAAACCACCAGCATGCTCTTCGTTGAACTCCTGATCTGACACCCCCTCTTTGGTCTAAACGTCAGGAGGAGCAACAGCCTTGAAATGTTTTGATTGGCCCTGAAAAGGACAAAATTAAGAACCATATTATCACGGTTGTATGAGTGGTGGTAATACAGAGCACTTGCTCAAACCCTCGTTCAGTTTTTAATTTCATTTTTCATTTTCATTTCATTTATTATTATTTAAAATGTCATTGTTGAAACTATTTTATTTAAAATGACCTTGTTTGTAGTCTAACGTTTCTGATGCTTCAAAGGGTCATATTGCACAAATAGCGAACAGCAGGGTTTAACACACCCATGAAGCCCCGGCATCCTTCTGAATACGTCCTTCATCTTTACTGAAACTGTGTTGTGTAATGCTGTGAAGCTGTCTCATATTACAGGTTGACAGTTTTAAAATAACTCATTGTAAATTCAGGTGGCATCAAAAAAGAATATTTTTTACAGATTAACAGCTCTCATTTAGCCAAAATCCTTCTACCTGCAGGATGAGAAAATACTGTTGAGATGAAAGATAGGCTTCCCCAAGGGAGCCGAGCATCACCTTTCACTCTTTTTTCACTTTCTCACACAATCATCCTTGGCAAAACACAAACACACAAACAAACAAAAAAACAAACACAGTCTCTCAACTCCTCAACTCTTTTATCTTTTCATACAGCTACGATATTTTTTTTTTAGAAAAGCTGCTGTACTTCTGACCAGCAACCAAGAACAAAATAAACCCAGAATCAGAAAAATCAACACCAACAGATATGTGAGAGAGCAGATTGCTGGACTGGTGATAAAAATGCATTTGCAAAACAAGTCACAGGGAATTTCGATGTGCAATAATTCATCATAGAAGAAAAAAGTATAAGGAGAAAAGATTATTGCTATTTCCAGATGTACTGCCTTGAAGTGTGTCAGGCTGACTGATGCATTGTATAACTCTTATGAAATTACCAAATTAACAACTTCACAACTCTCTTTTTGTTGGTGCAATGACAGCATAAAATATTCACAAGCCAGAGAAATGTTTAGAAATGATGGTATGTGTGCATATTTAACAGGTTGTGATTGAGGAAAAGGGGGGAAATTAATTCTGATTTCTTTTAGCACTTTCAAAGTTTTTTTGTACTCACCCAGAATTATGCTAGCACGTTAATGAGCAAAACTTTGCCATTAAATACTTTCAAACTTAGAATAAACAGGAAAAAAAAACATTAATTAACACCAGCAATGCATCCTTGTGTCATGTCAAAATAACACTGAACATTCTGCCTTGGAAAACAAAAGTACACTCAAATGAAACTGCGAAAAAAAATTTGCTAGCAACAATATTATTAGCGCGACAGTGCCATTACTGCTACACAGTTGCTTATTTTATAGCAGAGCACATTAAAAGGCTGTGATAACTCACTTTTGACTGTCATGGCTCTGAAGAAGTTTCCTTTGAGTCACATTTTGAGCTCAGACAGAGAATTATTGCACGAACATTAAGGTGGAGCCATGACATTTGAAACTTTTCAGAGTTAATGGAATGTCAGTCTTTAACGTTGCTTAATAATTTGTTCTGACTGCTGATGTTTATCAAGGTTTTATCACAGCATTCTGTCACTCTGCCAAATGTGCTTTACAAATTAATTTTAAAGCAACTGTGTGACTTCTTCTTGGCTAGTTCTCCCAAAGTCATTAAGTTGTCAAGGGTGTGTAAATACGACACTTCAACCAGTGTCCCTAACCCTGATAGAACATAATCATTTGCAGCCGAAACAAGCGAAGGAGTATCACTGGTGCACAGATTAACAAGATTTAATGCTAATCCGGCAGATTTTGGCATTATTAGCCTGTGATTATGCAACTAATCTTTGCCTCGGTAAGCAGGCCAAGTGGTTTAGTGGTTCCAAGGGTCATTTCAGTGTGTCCAGTATCCTACTGATCCAGTGACATATGGCAGACCAGCAAGCCAAGATCTTCAAGCAATGTCAAACCATGTCACGGTTTTCTTCCTGAGTAGTATGACGGTGAAAATATTAAGCCAAGCACAATCAAATCATAGCATTTTTATGGAAAATTTTATTTTAAATTTAGTGTGAGTGCTATCTGTATGCACTGTGTTTCTTATGCAGGAAGAAGGGCAGCATGTTCAAACTAACAGGCGGTATGTTACCGACCCCTGAGCCATGTTTGCCAATCAAAAGCCTAAAATATCTTTTACTGTCATGCTTATCTGTACTTGGCTATAATTATTTTAATGCAGCCCATCATATAGGTCAGTTTCATTTTGTATATCAGACCAAAGGCAGCGACAAAATCCAACCTTGTATTTGGTTTCACCAAACTCTCACAGATTATCTAAGCAAAACCTACAACCGTAGCATCTGAAAACATCTGTCATTTCATACACTGAAGTGACAAGGACTCATAAAGAACACCTATGTGAAGGTTTGTTTCTTTAAATTTAAATTTAAATTCCCATGAAAGCGCTGCAGACGTGTCATTAATTCAGCAGTCTTTCTTCAAACCATCTGATTCTGATTAATGCCTTTTTTTTTACGGTTATGTGTTGATGAATCACAGTTGCCAGTTTTTTTTTGTAGATTGCTGATGACTACATTCCTATTGAACACAATCAATTACCCCCCTCCCCCCAGGCTTTAAGGGTCTATTAGTACTAATCAGAGACCACTGCTTTCTCTGGACCCCATCCAATCAGAGAGAGAGACTTAGAAACCAGCAGGGTGTTTCACTGAGCGGTTCATTTGTCTTTTTCCTCCGGCACTTTTGGAAAAGTACTCTTTTTTTATCAGCAGAGTAATCAAAGAAAGACCACAGAGAAGTTTGGGTTTCTTTTTTTTTGTTAACACTCAAGCAAGTAATTCAGCCACTTTTATGTATTGCCTTTTAATTTTATTGCACTGTTCTCTTAAGCATCAGGAACACAGTCTTAGAATAAGACAGTTAGAAACTCTAATCAGCTCATGGTTTAGAAACATTTGTTCTTCAGTAAGCTCTTTATTGTAAATTCATAAGGACTAAATTGCCAAATGGTTTTGATCTTCAGTGTATAACTTGTCTTCATACATTGAATCAAAGTTTACAGGTAATTTGCTCTGTTTCTATAAACTCTTCCATGCCTCAGATTTTCTGTCTTAAAGAACAAAGTCCAAGTTTCAGCTGTAATATGAACAAAAATGGCTGCAAGCTTTTTGGAAACCATCACTTAAAATGTACATTTTGGATAAGATAAAAGAGAAGCACGGTCATCAAAACATTGCTGATAATCCCTAAACCTTTCTATTTCTGTTTTTGACCTTTAAATTGACTTGCAGGGTGAAACAGCCCAGCTTGAGCTAACAGTCATCATAAAGGTCCTCTGTGCTAACTTAAGGGATTTAAGGCAATGAATTTTAATTTAAAGAAAAATACACTTCAAACTTCCAACTAGTCATGTGTTTTGCTTCACTTGAACGTTCAAAATTCATTGTGAAGAAAGAAGTAAGTGCAGAGTTTTATATTTAAAAGCTCTTTTCAGGACATAAGCAGGACCATTTCCTGATCTTACAGGTTTGAACAAACTTAGCCACAAAAATGACTGTTAGCGTAGAGAGAGAGAGAGAGACCATGGTTTGAGTTGAACTAAACACTTGTTTAAAGGTAAAAAATCTTCTGGGTTTATTTTTGGTTAAATTTCGGGAATTCCTTTGTCTGGTCATGGTTAAAATAAAGACCATTTTGGAAGTTTTTATTTTGGAGGTACATCATTTTGTTGACTCATCTTATGATAATCATGTGGGTCTATAACTTTTTTTATGATGCGTCCCCTCAGTCATATTTTCTACGGCCACCAGAAGGCTTTGTCACTTGAATGGAAGTGTGTTGTTGTTGTGGGGTATTTGCTAAAGGGATTGGTGCCTTTGTTCTTTTTGGAAAGGCCATAGTCTGTGAAATGCATCCACAGTTTCCTCATGCGAGGATGTGGATGAACTCGGAGCATTATTTCTGTGTCTAAAGTGATTTATTACCCCCGACGGGTCGCCTGTAAATGTTTGGCAAAATGCTCGAGGTTCAGTTTCCTCCACAGTCGGGACTCAGAGAGGACACAGCGATTTTTAAGCAGCCCTGCAGGGAAAGGCAGTCACTGTCAACAAGCTAACATCACCAGAAGTGGCAGCATGACAGAGCGGGTCTCCAATGAGGCTGGAAAAATGAAAAGTCGATAATGCTTTTATGAGAGGCAGAATTACATTTTTTCCAACCATCTGTCTGGTGTCTTTTATTCAAAATAAACATGGCAGAGTGTGTGCTTTGTTCTCCAGTCAGCGTTCACAAAATGCTGCGTTGACACCTGCCCCCTCCTCCTTTTACTGTTTCCTGCTAGAGCGAGATTGGATTTTACTTTAAATAAGATCATAGTTTTCCTCCTTTGATGTCAACTTTACCAAATCAGTTCTTACTATTATCTTCTACTGTGTGAATTTATCATCATTTCCAGCTTTGCTTTTACTGAGTCATTCCTCTTAGGCTGCCTTTTTCCCCTTTAAATCACATTCCTAAAACTGATTTTCCCCTTAATCTGCTTCTCCTCAGGAATGAGAAACCAGCAAAATACTTAAAATATAACCTATATTTAACATTGTGACTTAAATCGTGGTTTTTACCTTAATTAACCTGTTTTAGCAGCTATGTTTGAAAAAGAGGGAGGACTTTCATATTTCATATTCTGTTTTTTTTTTAAAAAAAGAAAGATTTAAGTAAAAATGAATAAAAGTTTGGTTTGGTGGTGACCTATCAGAATACAGCACTCATAATTCATTTTGCCAGAAACTAGACTAGTTTCCTTCCATGTAATGGATAGAGGTTGTTATTTGACTGTTGTTTACATTCAGTTTGTCAGAAATGAGGGAACGACAGGTGCAAATCTTGCTAAACAAATGGATTGGGAGATCAGTGCTGGGCTCAGCCCTGATTACCTCCCATAAGCTCCGTCAGCTGATGCCTCTGAGGCATGTGTCTGCTGTTCTTCATGAGCAAATCCACAAAGTGGGGGATCCAAAGAGGATTTATTAGGCTCTGGTTTGGGTTAATCTATTCACAGGTAGATAATAGCTGATCATCATCAGGAAAGTCCTCTCATGAAGCAGCTGAACTGGTTTCCTCGTGTGGGCCAGTCAGGTGGACGTCTGCTCAGCCAGACTGCTGTGCATATTGTCAGCTAATCAGTGTGTTCTGTAGACATTACAAGTAAAGGCAGCATTAAATGTTAGCTCCCGATCTACAGGTTGCAGTTTATTGGTTGCAACATATAGTTTTTACTAACTTATTGAGTAAAAGTGTTAACTGCAGAAGTTTGTGCAAACAGTCAAAGTTCAGAGTTAGCCTGACAAATATATAACAAATATATATTTTGTTGTTTTTGACATATTTTCATGTGTATTTTTATGTTCACAGCGAGCATTTCTTGATAAAATCATCCCTCCAGAATGTAAGCCATTGCCTGGCCATTACCCTGCAGAAGATGCCGTAGGAGGTCACATTTTGCTGAGAAGTGGGACAGTGTTCAGTCCTGCAGAGATCATAGTTTCCACCACAGGCCTGTCTGTGTGGAGGCTGAGCTTTGGGAGATTGATCCTCAACATGGTCACAGGCAGAAATATAAAATCGGATTAGAGCTAAAACAGTGAGGGAGCAGAGTGGTTTTCTTCTGTATTTTCAGAGCAAGTTACATTATCAGCAAATTGAAATTAATAGATAAATACAGGCTATTTGTAATGTATAATGAGGCAATCCAAAATAGAATTTTTTTTTCCTTTTAATCTCACGGAGCAGATGGGTCAGTTGGATGTTTGCCACCGCTCACATGCTGAAGTGTAAAGAAGGGAATTCAAATAATAAAAAAAAAAGGACTCCAAAGTTTAGCTTCTAATTTTTTCATAAAATATGTGTTTTTGTTTCTCTTTCTTACCAGGTTTAGAGTCTCTATTCTCAGCGTAGTGGAAGAAAACAAAAATCCTCTGTCTCTAGTGGATATGTGAAATGAGTTTTTAGGAGAATAACTGTGCAGTAAAAAGAAATGTATGTCCAATTTACTGCTGGCTAAACCCGCTTCCCAGAACAGCAATTGTTGAATAATCTCTTTCTGTAAGTAGACAAAGCATGATTGGATTTTCGCAGATGCCAAACTCCATGTTTTTTTGTTTTCTTTTTTTTTTGTTGATGTTGCTGTTTTAGTTGTTTTTTGGGGTTTTCCAAATTGTAAAAAAAAAAAGAACAAAGCGTGAGGAATGGATTAAGCCATGTGTCACCTGCTCCAAAATCAGCTGCAAACAGCAGCATGTCCAGCTAACTAGCTTTCCATTCACACTCTTTACCTAATCCAGCATGACTTTCAAGGTCAGGGAGCTTTCATTAGCTCACTACATTTTCTGGGGTTACATGCCATGTGAAAAAAGAACATAGAACATAGTAGTTCAAGGTAAAGTTAAGTTGAGTTGACACAACAGGATTTGGCCTTGATTTTCCACTCGCAGACAGGAGATTGCCGACAAAAGGCAAAGATCAGAGGATGATTGCAGGGGAGGAACTGAGAAGGAGATGCTATAGCACTGGAAGAAATTACATGTAACATGGCTACACACAACTTGAACCACTTGTTTATTACAGACTACCATTCTGAAATAAAAACGGTCTTGTTTCACTTCTCACTTGTTGTTTTTTTTTTGTGATAAAAGACAGTTTGGTGACCAAGCAGACTTGTCCTCCTGGTGAAAAAAATGTAACATTCAACCACCCTCACCCAGTCATGAAGTGTGCGAACCACGACGGCTTCAAGACTCCCCCCATGACAAGACAAAAGGATGTGCGGTGGGAACACTACAATGATCTGTCATCACTGCAAGTCATGTACTGTGACCGAGGCATTACCAGCTCTTCCCTGCTCTTTATTGGATTTGGCTGAGTTTATACATCAGCAACCTCGGCCAAATCCCCAATCTGGGGTAGCATTACATTCTCTAAGGACACTCATTAGCCTTCATCTTCTTTTGTAATGTGAAACATAATGTTAAAAATGCAAACACTGTGGCGTGAGTTTCACCTTTTGTCCAATAAACAGGGTCATGATGGAGTAGAAATAACAAACAACAGTGACATTTTACTTATGACAGAAGAACCAATTAGCTCATCATTGTGATACAAGAACAAGGCTGCTGCTTCACATCTACACCTTCTACATGGATCGTTACTGACTTCCTGGCTGTGACCCGTTCAGCTTTATCCTCAGGCTGTTAGCAGGATTATCATGTTAGTGGCAACTGTGTGCATATTTCAGACCCCTTTTAGAGGGCTTTTATACGTGTCAGTTAGAAACATTCAAAACTCTGCCAGAGACATTTTCAACAACTCATGGAGCTTCGACGACATCAGCTGATAAAATCTGTCAGTAACCGTTTGTATTTCAGCAATTTGGTTAGAAAAGAGAAGCGGAAATCTAAGACACATGCTTTCACAAACTCTCATTTACATAATACTAGTATTATGTTCCATAATTTGAGAGTGTGGGCTTAAAAACAGTCAATTCAGCAAATATCACATGTCAGCATGGAGTTGAATAGCAGTTCTTTAAATCATGCACTCGAGTGTGACGGGTCTTTTCCAAGAAGTAGCGTTTTTGTTGCACCGTTGCTTGATTAAAGAAAATCATGAATTTATTATCTTATTTACAGTCTTAAATAGTTCCCCGTGAAGTTATATGTCAAAAATGTCGGCAGCTCCTCCCAAGTAAAAAAAACAATAAGCTACTAAGTCCTTCTTCCTTCCTTATCATGTGCAAACAGCTTGGAATGGACAAGGTGGCTTCAAAAAATAAAAAAACCTTCTGAAGCTTGTTAGCAGTAACATGGTTACAGTGGGGAGGCTCCACTAAGGGTGCTCTGTCTCCGGCGACAGCCGTTTGGAGATTCATTTGTCATCATCCATCTGATCCTTTCTGCCTTCTAATTAGGAGAAGAATACAGGGCTGCAGTGTGTGTGAAAAGAGAGGAGCAAAGAACAGAGGCCGAACGTCCTCTTTGGATGTGTTCCTGCGGAGAAAAGGATGTGAGAGCTGTTTGTGTCAGTGGGGTCCTCAAATCACAGTCATTGTCTGAGGAGCCATCAGGACTGATAAATGAGTCTAGATATTACAATATTCTCCTGCTAAAAAGCTTCTGAACCGGTTGGTCCTGGACATGGCAGAATAAGCGACTGTCATCAGAAGAACCCAAGCACATGTAAAGAGCTTCAACTTAAAATGCACTGGTTTCTATAGAGAAAATATGCCTCATGCAACGAACCTAAAGTCATGAATCTGGATACAAAATACAGGAATGAGGATGATCTGCGCTGATATCGAATATGTTGAGTATGTAATTGGTGTAAAGTAACTGAATATTTAAATTCAAGTACAGCTTGGGTGCTTGTCCTTTACTTAATGAAAAACATTTTATGCAAGCCAACTCTATATTTTTACTTGACTGTATTTAAATAGGGAACATTTGTAACCTGCTATTTACTTCATTGCATTTATTTAACTGGAATTGCAGGTAGCTACTTTTGTTTTACACAAATACAGTATTTGACCACTGCGGTATTTTAACCAGTACATAAGTTAAGGATTTAAGACTTCCTTTCTTCTGAGTAAAAAAGCATTTAGTAGATGAGAAAAGCTGCTCAGGTGTAATCAGTCCTGTATGTCTGAGCGGTGAAGTGGTTATGGATGGAAAGAGCTTCATGAGTCTGGTTTTTTAAAATAACACCTGGGTCATATCTGTATAAAAAAACAAACTCTTCTGAACAGACCACAAAATATACATACATATATTTATATTAACATGTAACAAGTGCAATATTTCAAATGATTCTCTGCTCCTTTTTGTTGTTTATGTCCCCTGAATTATGCAATATGCACTGTACATCCCTTTCATGTATTTATGTCCTTTGATTTAAAAAAAATATATATATATACATGTATTTGTTTACACCTTGAGGTACCGTGACTTGCTTTTCTTCCTGCTCACCCCTGCTTTTCCGGCTGTTTATTGCAGCTGTTCCCCCTCTGTGTTTAGCAAAACAGTGGGCAGTGATATTGGTTCCCTGCAGTTTCAGATGACCTCTCTGTCAGTCAGACACTTCACACCTGACTGCCGGCTTAAATCCCCATAATACGGCCAGCGGCTCCCTGCTGTGTCTTGAAATGCTCCATTGAGCATTGGGGGGGGGTGTTTAAAATGGAACGGTCTCGTTCTAACCAACCTTTGCCTCTTCATGTAATCCCACACAGAGATTTTGATGGGTTGATACTTAGAATAACAGGACGCCACAAGGGAGATATCTAAACAAGAAAACACAAGGCTGGTTTTGGACAAACCCCGTAGGGAACGTTGTTGTGTTTGCGAAACCAGAAACCTTTGACCTACTGCTTTTTGTCTCATGCGTGACCCTCTCACATGGTTTAAGAAGACGTTTCCTCTGTACTGAAAGTCATTGAGATGCTTAAGCAATGCCCTTTTTTCTTAAACAGATGGTGTGACATAAAATCTGCATTTTGATGTGTAGAGCAGTGCAGTAAAACCACACACGTAATAAACCCCGTGCCATGTTCGAGCTACATTTCATGCAACACAACATGTGGCACATGTGGACGTGTGTGCTCCTCATTTGATCCTCCTTAAATCTGACTTCTATCAGCTATCTGAGAAGGTCTCTGCTCTTTGACAACTTTTCCCCCCAGTTTGGATAAACCTCTGAGTGAACCAGACCTTTTGGTGATGGGATTAGAAATGGAAATGTCACTTTCCTGTGCCATAGCTAGAAAAAATGTCACAAATATGGCAACAAGAGTCAGTGATGGACGCAGCTGTGCAGGTTGCTGTCGGTCAGTTTGAAAAACTTCTAAATGTGCCTTCAAGCGATGCCACTTTTATGCCGTCTGAAAATCACTGACTGACTTGCATTTAATCCGTCTCATTACTGAAAAAAAGTTATTACCGCTGTGCAATTGATTTTTTTTAACATCTTTTCATTTACTGTGATCAGAGACAACAAGGCTGTTCAGAGATGCTTTTGCAGGACGTGTGTGTGAAACAAAGCAGATTGCTGACTCTTTTTTAACTTCCTATTTGTTGTCTTTACCATCAACAGTTTCCGCAGGCATCAGAAACTCATCAGAGAAAACAAAAAGGCGACCGACAGCCCTTTTTCTCCGCCGACACTGTGGACTGTAACAGCAGGAAAAGCACAGTTATTGAGGAAGTTGTTAACATTAAAGTGACTGAATTTCATTTAGGTGAGTAAGTTTCAGAGTTCTGCTGCTGTGCACGCTGGCATGACTTACTGACGCTTGTTTTGCATTCAAACCAAGGTTCTCAGAATCAGCTTAAGCCTCTTCTTTACAAACATTTTACCACTGAAAAGGATCAAGTGTAAATCAAATTAAGGATGGCTGAATTCCATTAAGCTTCTTTGGTTTCAAGGTCCTTGTTGGCCTACTGTACGTGCTGACTTGCTGTCACCTTGTCATGACTTACAGGGACACTTAAACAGAGCAGAGCCGTTATTAATGTTACTTGTAACACGTTTATTTCTATACTATGACAAGTCAAAAATCTGTTTAAAAGGACAACCTGCATCTTTCACCTGTCCACCAGCCTCCCCCTGTCCTCCTGACTTACTCCTCTTCCAGCCCAGTTGATCTCAATTAGTCTTCAGTCCCATGAATGCTGTCTAAAGGCAACTGCTCACACTGTCTCTCCCTTACAATCAATGCTTTCTTGTGGACCTTAGCAGTCTAACCTATTCTACTTCCTTATTCTGTCCTGTGCCTGAAATCCCTTTCCTGAGTCTCACTGTCCCACTCGACCGCTGGCTCAGTGTGCTTCATTTCAAAAATGCTTTCCCATTGCTGACTTGAGGCCTGAACTTTGAACTAGTGGAACTGCTTTTAAACAACACCTGCCTCGAGTCCTGAGCCTTCCTTTGGGTCCAATTACCTGCTGTCTGTTGACCTTAACCGAGGCAATGTTCCCAAACTAACTGTAACTGCGGTATCCATTTTTTTTTCATCCTTATCTCGACTGGCTAATTAGCGAGATAGCAAGGGATGTGGTAAATCAGAATCACTAGCAGTTTAAAGCCATATTACACAACCTTACTGACCTTACTGTCACTTCCAACAGGGATACACACTAAATGGTAAAATGGGCACAAATACTGGTGCCAACGTGATTTAAGATGGTTCTCCTTTCAAATGCCTTTTTTAAAAAAGTTTATTCTACAGTTGGTTTCTTTTAATGGTGTTCACATACACATTATATTTTCAGATGCCTCATTTAAAATGTAGATCTCCCTCCTAACATCATAAAAAAAATATTTAAGGGGAATTAATCTTTTTTGAGGGGGAAAGAGCAGAGGCACTATGTTAAACAGTCACATATTAATAAGCCAATTGTTAAAGCTGTCATCTTAATTTGACCACAAGACGAGATGTGTAATGATGTGTCTGATTCAGCTCAGCAGGTGACAGTGATTGATCAGCACTATTGTGCCTTTTCTCTGCTGTAATTAATCAGAGCAGAGCGCATCACATTGTTGGGGAAAGTTAATGCACAAGTTCGGGGGGGAAAGAAGAGGTAGATGGTGGGTTTTTTTTGTTTTTTTTCTGTCACAGTCAGGTGGGGATGTGTGTGGGAGCAAAGGAGCAGAGGAGCAGTGCTGGTCAAACACCAGCTGGAAGTTTGATCATCACCACCTGGATGTGTTTACCCCACTGAGTCTCTGTGTCAGGCCTCATCACTTTTTTTTTCTTCTTCTCTTGTGTTTTTTGTGCATGTAAGTTTTTGAAGCAGCCGAGTTATCGTCTGCTTTAATGCTTTTACCGCAGAGTCTTTTCACAAACTTGTCTAAGTTTTTTCTTGCAGAGTATCAGAACATCTATATTCATGGTTTTTTTTAAAATGTGAGTCAGGTTGATCTCTCCACATCTGTGAATCCATCCTGTAACCCAGAAATCATGCCTCCTTTGTACTTCCTGTTACTGTGCCAGGACTTAATTGAAAAACGGAGGTCCACGACAATGTATATAGTGCTTGTATTCCAGCTTCTTACAGTTATATTACAAAATTTTGTACGGCAGTTAACATGCCATACACATCCAAGGTGTTCCGAGAGACAGCGAGTCCTGAAGCAGTTCCTTTAGTAGGAGGAAAACAGCAATAACAAGCCTCAGATGAAAGCTAAGATTAAGGGAGGGGAGGCAGCGGCAGAAGCTTCTCCTCAGATAATTCAGGTCTAATCTATGCTCTGCAGGTGTGCAGTTAACACCAAGAAGGTGAGCCAAGCACCTCTACAAAGACTGACTCTCAGTGCTCACCCAGCATTATCGCGCCAATAGGAATCATGGGCACACACTCTCAGATATGAAACACACAACACGACTCTGATGATTTCAAAAGTTTGTAATTATTAAGTTCCAGCACAGAATTCAGACCTGTGGTTGTTTAACAAGCCGGATGTCTTCAGAATTTATAAGTCGGAAAATAAGGTGTGAATTGTGTGGCTGCATCCACAAATAGGTGCTTTATTTATTTATTTATTTTAACTGTTTGTTTTAAAATGAACACAATTACCCGCAAGCAAAGTAGCAAGAAGAAAAAAAACATGTTTGCATGATAGCACACTGTAAGCTTGATTAAAACGAACCACACAAAAGGAAAAATATGGTTTATTAGCTTTTTGCATGTACTCAAGCCATTTTTTTACATACTGATCAGAGGCTTTTGTTTAGAGAAAGAGAGAAAATTGTAATGTTATTTAGTTTTTTGTCTATAAAGGTTGGTTACTGCAGGGCTTGGAGTTTTGTAACAAGTCTCTATTATGGCAAACTCATTTTGCTCTTAAAAAATATTCAACTCAGATGATGCATAAATATTGAAAAGCTGAGCTATTTTTGAAACAGTTTTTTTTTTTATTTTTATGACTGAGTTGCATGTAAATGAATACTGGATCAATATATTTCACTAGTATCATTAGTTTGATCAATACTTTGTTTTAAAATAAAACTAGAGCAAATCAACCAGTCAATACGGACCCTTTCCTGTGAACCTAACAGAGTTTTGCATAAGGAAGTAGCTCATTTAGGGAAAAAATTGGCAGTAATGAAATTCTGAGCATACCGATGGGAAATGAGTTATACTGCTGAAGTGGTTTGATAAGTTTACATTTGATCTTGTTTCTGCATTTAAAACTCTTGACTGTTGAAATCAATATGGTCCAAACTGATCACAGCCTCAGTTATCAAAAGAAACACAGTATATATGTTTTTTAAATCAACTTCTTAGTCAGGGGAGTTGCAAGGCCTGTAGCTTTGGAGGGGCACAGCCCCCCCCGCATGCACTCACACACACACACAGCCTCACTATATTAATGCCACTCAAACTTACAAATGCCCTACAGTGATGGTAGCTAATATTTATTTACATTCACAGGCATAAACAGAGTTAGTTAACAGAGTTTGGTTCAAAAGTCTACGTTTACCTGTAACATCTACTTTCATCTCAGCAAAACGTTCCATGACTTGACTGTGACTGACTTTATCAAGCTGATCCCTCTCAACAGCCAAGTCAGTGAGGTGCTGCAGCCTATCTTGGGTCATTGTGGACCTAAGCCATGTATGCAGCCGCCTCAAAACACTGAACGATCTCTCACAGCTACAGCTATTGATAAGTATTGTGAGAGCGATCTGAACGTATGTCAGTGTGTTAACCTCCTGTGGATAAGCTATATTAGCTGGGCTCTCTCCTGAAATGATTTCCATTAACATCTGGCCCAGTGTACGAGCAAAAAAAAAACTTAACCTACCTCTCTCCATCTCATTCCCACTTCTCCTCCGCCCTGCTGCTTCTCTGAAATTTCATCCTGCTGCAGGCCTCTGTAGCAACTCTGTGCAATGGCATTGGCAAGGCCAGTGGCTTAGCCCCAGCTCAGAGTTTCCAGAGACACAGTGAAATTTCACTTTTAATATGAAGAGAGCAAAGCAAAGACAAAAGCACCTACTTTTCAATATTTTTGATGCTAATAGAGAAATTGAAAACTTGAATGAAGAGAATTTGTTTGCTCGACTTTCAAATGCAGCTCTTTGTTTAACTCCTTCTTGTTCCACTGCTTTCACAGACAGTATAAAACTGTACCCAGAGATATTTAAAACTGATCCTCTGTCAACAAATGCTGAAAATGACCGTGTTTTGCTCCACAAACACGTTTTTGGTGATTGATAGCAGTAATCTAGCTAGGCTAACTGACTGACGTGGGACTAGCCTACTTAAAAATAAAGTTAACTTTCACCAGTTTCACCAGTTAAATGCTTTTAATGTGACGCTGCAGCTGAAGGTAATGCTCAGTTTGCATTTGCAGTAATTAAAAACTGCACTCTACAGACAGTAGGGGTTTTTAATGTAGAAAGCTGGTGTAACAAGGGGATTACTGTTGGTGTCATGAGCTTATTGACATTAGTGGGTGGGAAAATGTTGTCATCATGACAAACCTAGCAGGGATACAAGAGCAGTGCAAAAGTTTTGTTTGCTATCATCAGCTATATACCTGGTTGCAGTTACATACAGGCCTTTGACTGAAGGCAGACATGTTCAACAAACTTTCTCCGGTCTGAATGGCCTCCAGTTGCTATGTTTTATCCACTCCGTACCTCACCTGCTCATTAGCAGACAAAGAAATGAATTGCATCACAAAAAGGTGACAAGAAAAATATCTTAGCATTTTATTCTGAAAGTCAAGACAGTGCGCAGTGGTTTTTATCTTTGTAAACCTGGCATGTTTGTCTCACAGGCTGTACAATAAAAAAATTGCACGGAACCCCCGTGACTCACCCTTTGATTTTTAGACTGCCGTTCTGAAGCCTTGAGTTTGGGATTTGACCAGATAAGGTTCACGGTGATTCAACATGTATGTTGAGTTTCAATGTGTGTGTGCTCATATTTCCACTGTGTAGACTGTCTTGACTTTCAACAAGAAGTCAGCCGTATTTTTTCAGTCAGCAAGTTACTGCATTTTGTCGATTAGACAGAGAAGTACAGTAGATTTCATTAGCAGACAAATAAATGAATTGTATCACATGAAGGTGACAAGAAAAATATCAAAACATTTTATTCTGGTAGTCAAGATAAAGGCAGTGGTTTTTATCTACATGAACTTGGCATGTTTGTCTCATGGACTGAACAATAAAAAATTGCATGGGATTGACCCTTTGATTTTAGACTGCCGTTTTTTTTGAAGCATCGAGTAACTTGTGTTTTGAAGTTGTAAAACAGGAAGTAGCTGTCAAAAATGGCAGAAAGGCAACCAAAGTTACATAGTCCAATACCAGGCCAGCTGTGCATGCTGTGTCAATGGCAGGGGCCCTGTCCTCCCTGTTATAAGTCAGTGAAACAGAGTAGTAATTCTTAAACTTATTACTAACTAGCTAACTTACTAATCATTTTTAGGTAGAAAAACTACACCATGGGGCTTCATGCCTTTGACAACAACTGCCTAAGGGTGCTTTGTTAGTCTCTCTATGAATGCAATTACCTGTTTTATCTTTTTGTGTATGTTTTTATTCCTTTATTTATTCATTTATTTATTGGAGGGGGCTACTGCAGTACAAATATTTTATTTTTTAGATGGAGGGGGTTGTTTTTTAAAAGGGTCCTGTAACCTGTTTCTTTTTTTTTTTTTTTACCTTTTTTTTTATCTTCAGATTATTTATTTTATTATTGAAAGGTATCTTCTGCCTTGTAAATATGTTATTTCAGACTACCCCACCTGCTGCATTTAAAAAACTAAGTTGCACAAATACTGCACTTTGATTAGTTTGAGGTTTGTCCTGAAGCTTGTTGCACCTTTTCTTTATTTCGAGGTGGGGAAAAAAGTTTGATGCAGTCACTTGGACTGCCATCTGGTTGAGAATCTCTGGAGGAAGAAAAGGGGAGAAACCATTTTATTTTAGTTTATTTTAGTTTGTTGGAAAGGGTTCAGACTTTTCACAAAGATCAGTTGCAACTGTTTCTGTTTGGGACAGTAAAACAAAGAGATAGGCTGATATGTGAGATATCATGCAGCATCATTTTCTGTTGAATTTTATTTGCACAAACCTCTGTCCAGTAGGCTGGAACACTTTATTTTGACTCATGCTATTTGTGTGAGAGAATGTTATACCTGCTGGTGCACTTTGAGTTAAAGTCCTTTTGTAATTATTTCAAAGTTTATAGTTTAGTTATCCATAAAAGAAAAGATCCAAGAATGCTGGTTTATGCTGTCAAGTATATTCTAAAGAGTGAAAAATGGCAGTTGAAGTAGCTTAGAAAATTGCAGTCAGTGCATCCCCTCTGTATAAGACTTACACTCTTGATAACTAGCTGTACTTAGGGAAGAAACAGAAATCTCACACATAACAGTTACATTTGGATATACATGCTGCTGATACAAACCAACAGATTTTGAAAGCCATGAAAAAGACAATCAAACACTTTTATAGACTTAAATTGGTGTATCAATTTATTTTAGTATTTTATTTAATTGTATTATAAACATAATTACTCATAATTTTCTTTCTAGTAGCTTGATACTGGTTTGATTTGTTAGGATGAAACCAGGGCACCCAAAGTAAATCTCAACAGCAAGGTCTGGCCTGAACCAGAACCTGGCTGTCATGATCCCGTGCTATCAACCAAGCCTACATGGTCTCCTAAAAAAGAGGGAAAAGAAAAAATAGGGTTGAAAGGACAGAACGGAATAGAGGGGATCAGGTTGGTCCAGACAATTTGTTTTTAAAACAATGGGAGGGGCTTCTGTGGTGACAGTTACCCAGACCTTATTTTGGCTTTTCTAGTGGGCTGGGGTTGGGTTGGTTGGTTTCCTTTGGGGTTTTTTTTTTTTTTTTGAGGTTGTACTGTGGTTGTTCTTCTTATTCTTTGCATTTTATTGATCACTGCCAGTTAAGCATCCCTCTTCCCTCTTGGCTGCAGCTTTTCCATTTATTGAGTTTTCATTTCCAGTATTTTTTTGGACTTATTAGTAACTAAGAGGTCAAATATTAATGATACTAAAAAAATTAAATTTTGATACTTGCTTCGTTCATATAGCGAGTCGCGATAACTTATATATTACGTTATATAGCTACATAATGTAAGACTTGCAGAACACTGAACGAATAATGTAAAGCATTTCAGTTAACTTTAAGTACTTTTTTTGTTTAACTTTATCATAAGACAAAGCTTTGTGTTACAGTCATTCAACATTAGATTTGTTGACCGCTTAATGATAACATAGCTTAATTTAAATGCTCTTGAGTTTAGCATTTATGGTAAAAGTTTTCTTGATTGATCCTGGCGTGTGAAACACCATTATTGTCAGGACTTTTATTTTTGTCACAATTTATGTTCCCTTATGTCTTTCAGAATATCAGCTAGTTGGACACTGACACCGTGCACCTGCACATCGTGGCAACCTCTAATGGCTGCGCTGTCTCCACCCCGTCTGCTTCGCACAGCAAACATTGTTTGAGTGATACACTCTTGACTCCATGATCTCAGATATGAACCCAACCAGTATGCAGTTATTTGAGCCAACAAACACACAGTTTGCACTACAATTCCTCAAATTTGCTAACCAAACACTTGCGACAAGGATAAAACCCTATGAAGTTTGATAGATAGATAGATAATTTTTTTTTCTGAAATAGATGCAATGACGTCAGTGTATTGACAGTCAACATTGAGGAAAATTTATTAATTATAAATCACCTCAAGCATCATTTGCTGTGTTGTGTTGTCTATAACTTAAGAGTTTACACATCCACACTAATATTGGTACATATACACTGATACTGGTATATCTGTGACAGGCAAATATTGACCAACTATTGTAGTGGTCTGCTCTACTTAGGACAGGTGACAATACTTAGTCTGTCATCTAACGACCATCAAAAATTTATTTACAAGTCTTACCTACATTTTGACATACACATAACACGATAAAGCCATCTGTGGTAGCCAACACTGTAATTTTCATTACCAAAGCATTTATCAAACTTATTTGTGTTACACAGCGTCTGTCTGAATAATTGAAGAAGGTTATGTCCGGCATGGGTCCCAGAGAGCTACAGAGACCATAGGGAGCAACCTTGGCATGCCTGACCTCTGTGTCTTGGTTTGGCTGGTGAGAACTGTGGTGGACTGGCCTTCTCCCTTTCTTCTCCCAATCCCTATGAGGAAGAGCAGCACCAGACATCCTCCTCATCCATTGTGGCAGACATGACATGGGAGACATCCCCAGCGTCAAGCTGGTGAACAAAATGAAGGAAGACCTGCAACAGCTCCACAGTAAGTACCCCTGAATAAAGATCCTCTTCTCATCGCTGACCCAGATGTACAGATGGACAGCTGGTACTCGGATAGCATTTATTAGTGAAGCTATGTTGAACAAACATTCCATTGGCAACGCTAGATCATTGAATCAATATTAGTCTCTGATGTTGATTCCACATCATGCTTGCACCCAAATGTAATATTGAAACAACGTTGACACTTCTAGATCAACAGGAAATCAATGGCATTTCAATATTGAATCAATGCTGATATTTCAACTCAACTGCATATCAATGCATTTTTTAAAGGGCAGGATTTTAAATTATCCATAGTAAATATGTCCTGCTTTATCTACAGCCAGGACCTCGTGGAAAGTAGCCCAAAAGATTTCCCCCACAACTAATAATCAATTTATCAGACAATATTATTCAAAATATTAAAACGCTTTATTCATTTTTAAACAAATGTAATCATTTAATAAATCATTAATTCAAACAATCAATAAAACAATCAATTAATAGGCTACTTAGGCAGTCAGTCAATCAGTTAATCAATCCATCAATCCATTAATCAATCAATATCCTATTCAATCATCCACCTCATCTCCCTTACCAACTCAGCTATGGTGCCCAGCAGCTTCTGCACTGTCACATGTGCTGGCAAAACATGTTACAAAGAAGGTACAGTTCAGTATCAATACATTAGAAAACACCAGAAAACCATGTGCTGTCCATGGCACAGGGTTGGGTGTGAAATGTTTAGATTAGATTCCCACCAGAATGCAGGCATGCCTTACTTAACTGCTGGGAAAAGGAATTCCCCAGTTAATTAAGTCAGGGGTGGGGAACCTTTTTCACATCAAGGGCCAAGAGCAGCTCTTTGAACTGGCGGTTGTTCAGCCCTCTGCTTTTGATAAAGTTTATGATGGACACAACGGTTTTCATCACATTGTTAAGCTTCAGGGAATGTGCACAGACTCTCTTGATGTGTAACACAGTGACATACAATTAAATCATTTGGATCCAGACTCAGACGGCTCATTTCTTTTTTGACTAAGGCAGTCAGCCCTTTTTGTGCACCAACCATCGCGGGTGCTCCATCAGTAGCGATGCCGCTCAACTTCTCAAATGTCAGTTCAAAATTGTTCATGACCGCAACAACTTGTTTGAACAAATCCTCACCTTTGGCTGTGCCATGCATGGCTTGCAAAGACAGAAACTCCTCCTTCGTATCAGACTCAGCCGTGATCCCACGCACGAAAACAGCTAGTTGCGCTGTGTTTGTGATGTCTGTTGTCTCATCACAGGCCAGAGAAAAATATTCAAAGTTTCTTGCAGTGTCCGTCAGTGTTTTTTCAATATCTCGTACCATGTCAGTAATCCTGTCTGAAACGGTTCTTCGACACAAACTTACATTTTGAAATAATTTCACCTTGTCTGGCACAAGCAGCTCTGCGGCGGCAACGAGACACTCCTTCACAAACTCTCCTTCGACATGGGGTTTCAACTTCTTAGCTATTAATTCACTCACCACATAACTTGCACGTATAATGTTCTCTCCATCACTCTGTGGTCTTGTGAAAGCTGCTTGCTGGGCACCCAAACTCCGACAAAGAGCATTAATTTTATCCAAACGCATTTGTCCTTTCAACTCGTGTAGTTTAGCATGTTTCGAGGTGTAATGGTGCTCAAGATTTGCCTTCTTCATCACTGCAAGTGCCTCGCCACATACTAGGCACACTGGCTTGCCTTTCACTTCAACAAAGAAAAAATCATTTGTCAATTTTTTCCTGGAATACGCGGCATTCAAAATCCACCTTCCTTTTCTTAACGGTCGCCATTATGCATCCCTTGTCAA
>JAPZDV010000020.1:4982809-4996573 GCA_029814665.1 Acanthurus lineatus
GTTTCTTCTAAAAAACATTTATTTCTTGAAAATCTACCCCGGGGACAGAAAAACTCCCTTAATTGAAGAATCACCCTAGATAATGCTGAACTTTTAATGCAATTTTTTTCCCCCTGTGTGAACATTGGATCTGTTTATTATGTGATAAACATGACAGATCTGCAGCAATGTAACAAAGATCTACAGTATCTCTATGAAGGGCCCTCTTGGTGTCGAGCATAAAAACAAACCTGAGTGGATGTGAGTCACATGTGCTAAGTTGAGCACAAATTTCTCCAAAAATGACCTACATGGATATAAATCAGAGTGACTGTCGCTGTATGGCCCACTCTTACCTCTTCTGCAGAGCTCCCACTCACCATCACTACACTGCAGGGGTCATAGCAGACGGGTCTTGTCATGAAATTAACCGCTGTACTACACTGCAGAGACCTACTGCAACGGTACTTACACAGAGATGGTGAACAGCTTTTAATCCTCGGTAAGTATAAAAAACCATTCTGACTAATGTGAACAATTTTAAAAGCATGTATTTATGAGTAAGAAAGAGTGTGCTTCAAAGAGAACCAGCAGTAAAAGTATTTTTTTAATTACTGACTACCTGAGTCATTAAAAGACACAATAATGTAATTACAAGGTAACAAGACATGGAAAATTGTAATACATTTATTTTGAGCATAATTTTCATATGTAAATGTATTTTGCTCTAGGTAATGAAAGAGCAAATGATTTACTTTTTGAATACGGAGCACCTTTAATTTATGTGGTGAACAAACAGCTTCTTATTGTAATTTGTGCTGTGTAAATGGAACTTATTTGTTGGCCTAGTTAAATAAAATTTGGTTCACTTGTCATTAGCATTGCTGATGGGGAACAAAGCATTTGGATAAACACAGGACAAAGGGTGTACCTCCATTGCATTTATTGCAATGTCTGTGTTTTTATAACCTTGATTATGCTGGGGGCGTAATGCAGTGTTGAGATCTAATGTAGGATCTGTTTAATCTTGTACGGTCAGCTTTGCGGCTTTGTAAGTGCTGAAGAAGATCTGTTTGCACATTACCATTCTACTTTTTAGTATTTCTATGATCGCACTTAGCCCAGGATGCAGGGACAATGTCACCGAGTAGCAGGTTGAACCCACTGTCTACATCTTAAATTCAAAACTGATAATAAGTAGTGATGTGTATGAGCTTTTGTGTTTTGTTGAATCATTATATCATGAACAGTTAAGGGAGAATATACATAAAGGTCTACTTTCAGTCAGAAAAAATGGTTAATAGGACAAATTTCTATGTGAAAAATAGCTACTCATTAATTTAACAAATGCCATGTCAATTTGCCTTTGTGTTTTTACCAACTTTTTTTAAAAAAAGCATGTATGAGTAATTCCAGTTGAGGTAATGAGTGTTACTTTTAAATGACAGTACTACCATTAGAACACCTCGTTTTCACTCTAATTACAATTTAAAAAGGGTGAAAAAAGGGTTACACATTATTACTCTGTCTTTCTGTGACAGCAAGAGCAAAAAAATAAAATAGTGTCAATTATGGCGTTACAGTAATATCTTTAACCTGCTAAGTGAATCTTTATCCAACATTATTTGGACAAACTACTATTCAAAGGTCAAGAACAAACTTTGACACTTAATTCTGTGAAGTTCTTCCACTGGCTTCCATTTACCTGTACAATGAGACTTTTTAATTGTCCTTTTTCCAATAACAATAGCCCCGTTTATCTCTCTGTTCATTAGCTTCTCAAATGCACGCGGGAATTATTAGGTCTTGATAACAATGCCAACTGGTAATGGCTTTAGATGTTTGTTAGCATCAGTTATAAACATGTAAACTCAGAGTAGGTTTTTAGTTGACTCAGAAATTTGGTTCAATGTTTGTATGTTGTTTTTTTAATCAACACTGTTATCCGCTTGTTTGATTAAGTTGCATTTGGGAATTTTTTCCCTCAGTAAAGCATATTTTTGTGCAAATACATGCAATAATTGGGGTCTCTTTGTTAGTGTTACTTGATTTGTCACTTATTAGAAGGGGCCATTTACTTTCAAGCTGAGAAACTGCCTTTTTTAAAACTGTTTTTCTAGCAGAATTTGACATAAGAACAAATTTATACGGTAGAGCTTGTTGGACCCCTCCAAAGCTAACACAGCCAAAAAACGCCCTCTTTGTACAGTCACCTCAGTTAATTAACACATGGAGAGAGCCATCTCTCCTGACTGCCACTCTCAGAGCAGTCTCCTGCCAAAAGCAGCTGCAGGTGGGCCAACCAATGAGCACAAACAAATCCTGCCTTTGTAGGTCACATTAATTGCATCCCACTCGAACTGAACATACCAACACCAGGTGCTGCAACCAGAAGGGTGTGAATGCCGCGGCACCACACAAATATTCAGACGCCCTCAGCCATTATTGTTTGTCACTTTCATTGTACCAAGAGAAATTTTAGACTGACGGGGTGCCAAGAGAACTTTGAGGTGATGCTGCTCAAACAAAAGCAGTCATGGCCCTATTCAGTATTGTCACATTCATTTGCATTTGTTTTAATTTAATGAATTTTCACCCAAAAAAAGGGAAAAGAATGTATCATGCTGAAATGTTTTGGTGTTAATTTATCCATCAATCTACTGAACCTTTCCTGTCTTCTCCGTCTTTGACCTCAAGGTCGTGTCTCATTTTTGATGTGGTACTATGAACGATGGCTTTTCTCCACAAACTCCCATTAAGACCACCGATGCAGTAAATCTCATACTGGGGGAGTCCCCATAACAGAGCCGGCCAGTCTGCGGGTAGTGAGGGAGGAGGAGGAGGAGGAGCATGTGAAGACTCTCCATGGAAGGTTTCTATCACTGCACAGTCAGTTCTTATCGCTTCTCCCTTTGATGAGAGGAGAGTGGGGGGGAGATAATGTCTGAAGGTCAACTCTCAGCACCGAGCGGGTACCTGATAAGGACTGAGCTTATACTGAGTAAGAGAAAGCCTTCAGTCCTGACTGACAACTACAGTCCTCAAAAAGACATAGACTTGCTTTTTTCAACACTGTTGTTGGCTACACTGTTTCTTGCATTAAGAGAATTTATAGCTACACTGTTTCTAATGCTGAGACAGTTTTAAGCCACACTGTTTCTAAATGCTAAGAAAAATTAAAGATACATTGTTTCTAATGTTACTAAAGTAGCTGTGGTTTGAATAAAGCTTTTTAGTTTCTAGTATTTTTACAACAAGTCCATAGCAGTGGTAGACTAACTATTAAGACAAGGCGGAGCTATGAAACACATAGTCAAGTACCATCTTGTGCTTAATAACCGGAAATAGCATTTGCACCCTATGAACACTGAAACAATGACATACATATTTGTCCCTGTATCGAATAAACATAATGTGTGCAATGTACAGTCGACAATTTCAAGATGTCTGTCCTTTTATTTAATCATAACATTTGACCCTATAAGTTGTTAGGTGTACGTTCCTCTCAAAAAAAAAAAATGGATGTTAGCAAGCTTGGCTAACTAGCCCTCAACTAATTAGCCTGTAATCTAGTTAGTCTTGCTTGCTTTCTTTAGCATTGATTCTCACTACATGTTATTTTTCATTCATATATCAACACATGCTGATTAACTGGCAGCTCCTAAAGCATCACATTAGTGTTTGTTCTGCATCATAAAAGATTCCAGCTAGTTGTAACCATCTCTCTTTTATAGGTATCACTTATTGAAAAAGTAAATGTAACACAGCATCAAGTAGCTCTTAGCACCAGACATTTAATTAAAATCTTTAATCGACTTAAAATCATTGAGTAATATACACAAATCACAGAGGAGGTTAAAAAAAACAGCTAATTAATGGTTAAAATCATTTAATTAACACTCAGCCATATGTGTGGCTGCTGAAACTGAGGTGATATTAAAAGCAATTTGTAGTTCCACCTACTCATATATTTCTCTAATCAAATTACGGCACTTACAGTCATGAACCAAAGTCAGGGTGCACTATTAAATTTACATTTAGTCTTTTTGGTAAGAGAATAATTTTTTGACCTAAGACGTAGACTTCACATGTTAAATCAGTAAACATTTGTTACATTTTTCTAAAAATGGATATATTGTTTCCTGTTCCAAGCTTAAATTCTTCACACGTAGAAGAATTTTCTTTTTTTTTTGCAGTCCCAAAGGAGAAATTTCGGCACTTTGTTCTCATCCCTTATCACAAAGCACAAGGTCAAAATGCCTCTCAGTCTCTCTTCTGCAGGTACTCACCTGCTCAAGTGAAAGTAAATCTGTGAAAACAGAACATGTCGACGTCTTCTGGCCAGGACAAGTGACCCCACTCTCGGAGCCATATTTAGGCAGCTGTTCAGGGTTCCCACAGTGAACGTGTATTGACCAAGCCTTTTTAATGAGGCAGGCTATTTTCTTAAGTTGTCAGTTTATTAATTTCCAAAATTTCCCATGGAAACATCTTTTATTGCTTTAATGTCTTGGCCATTGTTAACAGCTATGACAGACTATACAGTTACAGGTACAGTGTATTGTCAAAAATCTAATTGAATTATCTTTTTCTTTAAAACATGCAGAGTCCACACACAATGGCAAATCCACCAGAACCAATCAGTTGTTCTAAAGAAAATAAGCTAGCTATTTGCTACTTATTGTATCCATATTCAAAAATGTGGGCTGTTCTCCAGTGATAACAGATAATGGTGGAATAATATTATCTCTCCCTTGTATTTGAATTTATTTGACTTACAATGGAATGTATGATATTCCATTCCTAAAAGATATAAAGAGCAGTTCAAAACATTCCAATTTGTGTTTGTTAGCCGCATCTAATTTATGCGCACATCTCAATGAATGATTGAACTAGCCTGCTTTTCTTTTCTTTATTTTTTTTTAAAGCGGGTGATGCTTCAATCCGTCTGTCACTTACTTTTGTATTAGCAATAACACATTTCTATCAGTCATGCTTTTTTTTCCCTTTCCACAGTGCCTCGAATGCTTTCAAGCCAAACAATTGTGAATTTAATTAAGCTCAAGTTATCATTTTGCTTTTGATGTTGTCTTTTTTCGTGCTCATGCTCGTTCCGTTGCAGCAGCAGTAGCCCTCTGCAGCGGAGGGTAATGATCAGTTCCTGCAGAGAACAAGTTCAGACCCAAGTAATTCTGACTTTTTTAACAGCAGTTACAACAACTATCAGGAGATAATTCCCAGTGGGTGCTTTCAATGCTACAATCAATGTTCCACACAATGTTTTTGAGTCCAACAATGTTGCCTGAAGTTTTGTGGATTTGACACTAAATATGTTACACCAACAAGTGAATGGATTTTTCTCTTTTGGGTTCATGACATTAGGGTCATTGCCCTGGTAAGTGTATAGAGAAGCACAAAACACTGTGCGTTTTATGGAAATTTTTAACTTGTTTAATACACACTATATGTCAGACGTTACTGCTCACCCTTTGCTCAGATAAGAACACATAACCTACCTCTGATGCTCGGTGTGATTCGAGACTTTTGCACTTCCTTGAGTAGTACAATAAAACAAGATAAAACTACTTGCACAAGCCAGTTAAATAATTTAATTTGGATTATTTGCTGAAGTAAAGGAGGTAGATTCATAGGACGTGCATGTTACATTATTCATTGCATATCCTCCAGAGTTGCTGACTGCCAACAGTTCTATGAAGCATTGATACACATGCAGGTTTCAATGAGATGGCTCCCGGGTTGCATTGTATTGCATATCTGCATATCTGAACACACCTGCGTGTGCAAGTTAAACACTGTTGAGCAACAATGGTGGCAGTTACAGGCAAAGACACACAACAATGCACCAACAAATTCACTCAGGAAGCAGACTATAGCCCGGCCCACATTCAGTGTGTTTATATGCACTTATCAAGGTTACTCACTCTGTGTTATTATTGCCAACTTCATTCAGCTACTCCAGTGTAAGTTTCCTTTTCTTAAGTCTGTTGTCAGTTAAGACTTGCAAAACTGATTAGAGATGTGTAAACATGGCAGAGAAATCAGTACTCTGATTGCAGAAACCAGGATTGACATTTAACTCTTACACACTGGTAGATACCCACTGATCAGTGATGACTATGCACAATTTTAAATCATCTTCACATGTTTTATGAGAAAATGTATTCGATGTGTTTTTTAGGATTCAAAGGTGCAAACAATGCATCTTGGTGAGTATCACTGAATGTTAACATAACAGAGAGGAGGAAAACACCACATGGCTCCCTTTAAGACACGTTTGCTGATGGTTACCCTGAGTTTTTCTGCAGCATTGTTCAGTTTCTACATGCTATCTGCAAAGATTTAAAACAGGGTAAAATGATGTGTTTTAAATGAGGCCTTTTAAGGATCATTATGTAACTAAATATGGCCACAGTGTAGTCACTAGTTATATTTAATCCACATTAAAATCAGCCCAATTTTTTTGTTAAGTCATAAAGAAAGCAGGCTCTATTTTGTCATTAAGACAAGAGAACATTAACACAATTATTATGAAAGTGCGGCATCCAGAGTGTAATATATGGAGATTGGAGAGGATGATGTTACACTCTGGATTTTATTTTTACAGTGCTAAATTGAGCATTTTACCATTTTACAGTCACAAAATGGCATTTTCAGAGGCTTTTTTCAAACAGCATGTTCAGATGATCTTACTTTTAATTTTTGAGACCCCTGTTAATAGATTAAAGCAGCCGCTCAGCCTGTGTGTACAGTGTGGCTGAAGCAGCACATCATCATGAATTTTTATGCATCATTTTTTTTTTTGAATACAGCATGCAGGTCCCAGCAGAAGATGACAATAGAAACTCTAAAACATGTGGAAGACATTGAAAGTATAAAGATCAAGTTAAGGGCAGTATTTTTAATGTGTGTTCTCTCTCCTTCACATGAGCAGATGCCGTTCAGCAAGGTAGACACACCCTTGCACACACAGGCAGTGTGTCTTAGGCATGGCAATGTAAAAGCTTTAGAGTTGCATTGCAGCAGAGAAAAGCAGTTTTACTTGATGGAAATTCATCTTTTAGCTACATTTTTATTACTTTCAAAATACTGCAAATAAAATCTCAATTGATCATTTTACTGGTTCCACAAGAGGGAAAGAGTGGTCATAAAAGTAGAAAAAATGCCCGTATGTTGACATTTAACTAATAGTAAAACTTCACAAATAAAATTCTGGGCAGGAAACAGCCAGTGATCTGTGAGGGAGTCGGGACAGTGTCTATTTTCTGACCAGGTAGCCAGTTTTTTTATGAGGTGGATGCTGGAGTGAAAAATAGAGTAGGAAGTGGAAGGAAGACAATACCAATACTTGGATGGACTGAAAGAAATAAATGAGAAAGAAGAGCAAAGAGAGGGGGTACAGTGAACAAGAGTCAGATAATGCCTTATCTAGCTGCAGTCAAGGTTACTTGCACCACAAAGTCTGACAGTGCAAAAAAATCCCTGCTGGTAACTGTTTAAAGTTTCAACTCTTATCCATGAAACTTTATTATTCCACTTCAATCTTACTTGTGTAATTTGAATAGAAATTCTCAAAACTGACCTTGCAGTATTTTGCTGTGTGCTGTGTGATGAAATTGGAATTGATTTTATTGATCCGAGGTCCATATGCATCTAAGTTTCATTCAGCTGCAGTTATGGACTAGGCTGCAGTTTCTGATTTAAACTGCAAAAGTTTTTGTGGGTAATGATCATAATATAGATCTACTGATGAGCATCAGGCTTTTAATAATTGAAAAGTCCAACATTACTATTACAGCAGCCCAATATGCAGCACTACAGTCTCATCAGAAATTGGTACAGCAACATTTATTGTTACATTTGTGCAAAATGTTGGCAGCTTGAGGACTTGTGGGCTGTACAATAATGTTGGCTACTGTAACACAAGACAGCAGGTGCAGATTTTTCAGTTTAACTTGGTTTTATTAAAAGATAAAAAGAAATTTCCAAACACAGGTTGTTTTGTATTTTTAAAAACATGACTTCCTCTTTAATTTGATACCAAATTGTATCAAAAAATAATAGGAATTACAAATGAATGCATGCGTAGCTTTTTAGAACAAGTTTGATTCATCACAGTTTTAAAAAATACCAGATGAAACAATAAATAACACACACAGTCTTTGAGAGAGTAATTGCAGGTCAGTCTTAAAACAAATATGTGACCTACAACACTTCTCTTGTTTTGTATCCTGAGTCAACAGTCACAGTCACAAAGGCTGAGAACAAAACAGATCCTTCATCAGATAATTAGGCTTTTTAAAGGAAAAAGAAATGTCCCACATTTCAACCTGCACAGCACTGTTGAAAAGTGTGGTAGTAAGAAGTCTCTGTGACAATTTAAAGTAGAAAAATAAATCACCAATTATTTTTATTTATAAGTAAAAAAGCAACCAGGTCCCTGCTCACTCTTTGTCACACTGCCCCCTGGAAAACAGCATCCATCTCCATCTGATGGTGATGAGCAAAAAACTCACAACATAATATTACAGCCGCAGCCATGAGATTATAAAGAATCAGCAGAGACTTTTAGTTTACAAGTGGAAACTGAGTGAAAATATTACAGATCACAAGGACAAGATTTATTCTACTCATTGATGAAAACTTGGAGGACTTTATTGTCCTTGTGTTGATGCCCTGAGGAGGATTCTAAAATGATGGACGCTCTTGGTACTATAGGGAAGTATAGTGCAGGCAGAACTCGTGAACGTAATCACATTTAACAAAAGTAGGAATTCTGCACTTTCTCCGGTTTGAAATATTTGCCTGTTCACTCCCTCTACACTCAACCTTCATGCCCACACAAGAACTTTGGCACCAGACACTCCTGCAAAGCCCCAAGTTAGGTCGGATGCAAATACCACCCGCAAGTCCAGCGTGACCTTGATCATCCCCAAACCGTAACCCTGAGGTTATTATTGTAACCCTGACGAAGAAGCATTCATGTTGGAGGACCTGCTGGAACGTTGGCATTGAACATAAATCGTGAGGTGCAGCATGCTAGTAATTGCTAGAGGCTCTGAGATGCCGACGGTCAAAGTTTGGCCCAAATTTAAATCAAGCTTCACCAAAGTTGATGTTTATACAAAAGTTCTACTCATTGCTGAGAAAGAAAAGACAACATTAATCTGTTGTTTGGTGAGACTGAGCCTATCTTGCTGTGTTGTACTTAACATGGAGCTCAGATTTAAGAATGTACACCAGCAGAAGATTCTCACACAAAGTCAAAAAGTAAAGAGAGGCTGTCACATTTGCAATTTATGCACAAAGATCTATCCTTCTGCGATGAGTCTTGAAAGAACTGGGAGTAACAATAATCCCAGTCTGCTAAAGACTCATTCTTTATCTACTGCAGTACTTGCAGCTCCTTTAATTTGAAATGAAATTTTCCGGCCCATATTCTAACCAGCTGTTCTTGTACATTATTTAAGAACCCTGATGAAAAAATACTGAGTGAAGAGCAGCTGTTTCAGGTCTCCAGACTGTACCACTCTGTTCTGAGACCAGGGAGCCGTGTGCTACAGATGTTCATCCGTGGGAACCATGTTCTCCACTTGAGTTTTCTTTGAAATGGTAACCACTCAATCAAATATGTGTGATAATGTAGCAGAACTGACTGAATGTGTGACATTATGAGTTTATTATTTCTTTTTTTTTTGCCCTATTAAAATGAATATTGAAATGTTTGTCATGGCCTTCTTGCCTTGCTATCTTTGCTTCACCGTCATTGGGAATGTGTCACGAATCAATTCAATCTGTCTGCTCATCTGCTTGTCTGCCCCTACCCAAACCATTTGCATGTGCTCACGCCCACACACTCTCTTTTTTTTCCCATCAACTATGAGATTTGAAGACCACTCATAAGAGGCTCTCAGCACCCCCTCATTCCCAATATCAGCCTACTCTCTCTCCACTTGATTCAAGTAGTCGATGGCTGGCAGCAAGAAAAAAAAAAATTCCCTGAGACTGGGCCGATGCCAGAGATGCTCTGAGGTTGTTCAAGTTTTCGAGTTTTACCACAGCAGCCCATTAGGTCATACATTTATTAGGCTACTCATGACCAGTCAGGAAGGAGAAAACAGATATGAAGAGAAAAGATGGCCAAAAGTTTGAATTTCTTCTGAGGGTAAAATAGACGGAATATAGTAAGAAAGGAAAACATGAGCATGTTTTCCCTCTTGCCTGATGCATATTTCATGTTTCCCTGGTGAGCTAATGTGTGTGTGATTTTTCTACATCAAACTCATCAGCTCTGTATTCCCACGTTAAGCCAACTGGACAAGCATGTAACGGCATGTGGTTTAGGTAAAGTGTAGCAACTAATGGGACAGACACACTGGATGTGCAGACAGATGGATCCTGTTCGTTTTTTGTGGAGAGCAGAAGATCTGGACGCAGGATGCATGCGGCCCAACGAGCTGTCAGACCAGTGGCCATATTAGAGTTTATGCTCATAAGTGTGTCCAGAGAGACACACCAGACTGCCAAAAATCAGGTTACAGTGTCAAACTAGTAATAGCTAACAAGATTTTGTTACTGTGTTCTGTTTCTGAGGAGAAATTATGATCATGGTAAGTATATGTTCATATTTTTTTAGCTTTTTTGGCTATTTTGGGACATCATAACAAGCTGTAAACACAAGTCTGATGTATTATTATTTTATAAATTCACAGTTTTGAACATGTTAGCCAATTTTTTTAAAGAAATACTATTAAAATGCTAAAATGCTCCAGAAAGCCAAGAGGAGAGCAGAGTAGGTTGTAAATCTCTGGGTTTGAGTGCTATTTATAGAGTGTTTTAACTTTTGTTAATACAAGAGTATTCATTAGAGCAGCTTTAAAGTATTTTAAGCTCCAGTTTTGATGCATGCTGTTAGTAGCTTATAGGGCTGCATTGGAGGCAGCCCACACAGCTCGTTATTTTTAATTAGCCCTATCTTTATTTGTCCATCACAACTGTTCTTTACCAATGCTTGTGTCAGCAGTTGTTTAAGCTGTCCCTAAACATACTATGAACACTTTCCAGACTCAAACCAGCATCTACCTTTTGATGCAATAGAGCCCATCCCCAAATATATAGTGGTTCATATTGATCCGACTGCAAAGAACTATGAAGAAAGGTTCAGTTTCTATTATGTGGACTGGTGTGTTGCCTTTGGCAGAATGATAAAGCTAAAAATATAGGATTTGTGATCTCCTGTGGCTCACACTGCTGGTGGGACAATGCAATATAAATAATGAGGAGCTTGCTTTAACAGACTTATGAGTAGAATCATAATTTTATAGGTCATATCTTGTGCACTTTTTAGTGATTTCTCATGCACACAATAATTGAAAAGGATGCATACAAAATCGCAGTGCAATTTGTATCCTGTGCATAAGCTGCAGAAGAGTTTTAAGCACCATTTTTTAAAGATATGAACTGATTCCCAGAGGTTTTTTTCTCCTTTCAGCAGCGCAGTGCACAGGTCGACTGTGATAAATGTTCAACACCAGAGATTACAGAGTATAGTCACTTTAATGATAAGTTGTGTTTTCCCCCAAAAAATTACCTCAGTCTACTACCTGAATCTCACCTTCTATTTATTATCAAGTATATTGGCTGTGTAACATCAATGCTTTTTTCATTGAGTGACCCAAATCACACACACCGTTGGTACTCTGATCTCAAGATGGATCGTCCTCACGGGTTGCTGGACACAGGCAACACTATCCCATTAATGGTCGACTCATGTCCGATGCGGGTCATGGAATCAGTTGAAAAGGAACTGTCCCCATAGAGAACAGCCTATAGGAGCATTTAAAGAGAGAGAAAACATTTTAGTCCCTTTTTTCCACTTCATTATGTGGACATCGAAGCCTGGATTTGTGCAGGTGACACTGGAGAGGATTCAGCTCCATTTGTAGGGTTTGACTCTGCCACCTTTATAGAAACAATAAAGCTTAGGAACTTCCTTTGTTATGCAGGTATGCAATTTCAAAAGGCTTTCTGCAGTACCTTTGAGATTTATCAACAAACACAACACATGGTGAACAATGGCATTTCTGTGAGTGTTTTTCCTGTTTGAATTTGTCCTCCATGAGGGCATGTGAAACTGCATCCTGGGGTCGGTGGCATCCAGTGGAGGCATTTCTTAAGTTGCCCATTTGATGTGCTAGTTAAGAGCTGCAACAGTCCCGAATGTTATTAAAGGGGAGGGGAAATGTAAAAGACTCATTAGATTTAAATCCAGGGCAGGCAGGAAGGAAGGAAATATGAGGAGAGGAGAAGGAGAAAGTGTAGGGGTGCTTTATAGTTTGCCTTTGACTGGGAAAAATTATCCAAGAGGGAGTTGGAACAGAGAAAGAGACAGGCAAACTTCCTGGGGGGAGAGCACGGTGATTATGGTAAATGATAGACAGCTGCAGGGGTCGGATGAGCAGAGATGATAAACGATAGATAATCTGAGGCGCATGGAAATCATGGCTCCGCTTGATTGACAGATAGGCCAATTGGTGGCCGAGGAGAGGGGAAGGCAGGCTACAAGTCATGACTAAGTCAGAGTCCATCATTTCAGTTCCCCGATTTATTTGTCAGAGATAAATCTGTGTGCTCAGTGTGACAGACGGAGTGGGCTGTGCGCAGCACTCAGGATGGATGGAGACAAAGTGCACCAACTCTGTAACGTCCTCACACATGAGTCTTGTTCAAACATCTGACTGAGATAAATTATAATGCTAACCATCTTCAGTGACCTGTGGTAAGTTTATCAGAGAGCTGCGCCTCGAAAAGTGCTTCAAAACGCACATAATAGAGTCATCTCAGATAGTTCAGAATAAACACAGACCTCTTTCAGTGATGTAATGCCCTTTAATGTCATGTAACACAATAAGTGAATTTTATTACAATTACTGAATAACAATAAGAATTTGACAGTTAAGGGATTAATGGGAGCACTTGAGGGCTGATGTGCTGGATAAAGCATTTATAAACAGAGCAACTCTAATTGTTTTCCATATTAAACTGACCTCCCTCACTCAAAGTGCATAAATAGTTGTTGCTCTTCACATTCCAGTGTCAGAGGTTTCAGTTTCAAAGCACTTCTTTTGAAATTATTCACTAAATGCTTGAATTTCTACCCAATTTGGGATGTACTTAACAGCCAGAAATGTAATCATGCAGTGCAGCAGTATAAGTGAAACACCTGTAATATTAGCAGCCTTATTAATAGCTTTTATTCCATCCTGCAACTTCTTCTGTTAACTGAGAATTCTGTTCTGAGAATTAATAATGCAAAAAATGCAAAACATATACAGATTTAAAAATCGTTTTTTAAATCTTTTAATTATATGTTGCATTGTAGACAAATGGTCCTCCAGTAATAGTCAACTACAACATTTTACCTACTATTATATTATATATTATTATTGTACTATCATGCTATTTATTTTTTTCAAGACAACACATTACTGAACTAGTTTAAATTAATATGATCATTATCACAAGGTGCTTAACACACACAAAATATGTCATTTCCCTTAACTAGTAAGACACACTTTCAAACAGTTTGCTGAGCTTTTGGAGCCATCAAAAATGGCTTTGAGCTCCAAATTTAAAGGTCCCCTCCAAATGTGTTTTAGGGGGAAAATTGGGAAAGGTATTGTCTTGTTGAATTCCTTAAAATTACATCTACTCCATTTCCTTTATTAGATAAATCCACAATCTATTTTGCAAACATGAATCATGTAA
>JAPZDV010000020.1:4996673-5009591 GCA_029814665.1 Acanthurus lineatus
TTACCTACTATTATATTATATATTATTATTGTACTATCATGCTATTTGTTTTTTCAAAACAACACATTACTGAACTAGTTTAAATTAATATGATCATTATCACAAGATGCTTAACACACACAAAATATGTCATTTCCCTTAGTTAGTAATACACACTTTCAAACAATTTGCTGAGCTTTTGGAGCCATTAAAAATGGCTTTGAGCTCCAAATTTAAAGGCCCCCTCCAAATGTGTTTTAGGTGGAAAATTGGGAAAAGTATTGTCTTGTTGGATTCCTTAAAATTACATCTACTCCTTTTCTTTTATTAGATAAATCCACAATCTATTTTGCAAACATGAATCATGTAAATGTTTGTCTGTCCCTAGCTCTGAAGTGAAAGTAGCTAGCACTAGCTCCAGGATAACGCTTATGATTGTTGTGCATGATTTTGCATAAAGCCAAGTGATTGCTTTACCAAGAAAGATGCTGTCAAGCCACAGGTAAAAGAATATTTTTAGCCTAATAATAAGGAACTCACTGTTTGAGTGACAACGTTTGAAGTAAAAGCATTAAAAAATCAACTATGAAAAGGACTGAACAAACTATTTACATAAAAACACTCAAACTAGTTTGACAGAAATGAAGAAATGACTTTTACTGGCTAAGATTCAATGGTAAATATTTTAATGGCATAAAAGCTATAGCATATATAGCAGAAAAACCTCAATAGCAAGAATATAATATATATAATGTATAAATGTATGAACATAAAGTCACGACAGCTAAACTCCCACTCCTGCAGCTGGAGGCGTCCTCCTGTCTGCCGGACACGCCACGCCCACTGACTGCCTGCACGCGGTGCAAGAGGAGAGGGAGAGACGCTGCTGGCAGAGGAGCTGTGGACTGCATTACTCTGAGCAGCATGCATGGGAATGAATTACAAGACATTATAACTGAGTGTCATAGTCTACCCGAGGGTCTGAATAAGTTCCTAAATTTGCTGCGAGTTGCTTTTTAGAAATTAAGTCTCTATGAGGGGTTGAAAAGTCACTAAATCTAGCGTTAAAGTTGCCAAGTTGGCAACAGTGCAGGAGATGTTTCATACTTAACTGCAAAGTCCACTCTCAGTGTTTGTGCACTGGAGGCTTGAAGTTTCCAAATCATGCATGTGCAAGCTGGATAAGGACTGGCTTCAAATCTGTTTGTTGGTCACAAATCATGCTCTTTGGTCCACTTCTGTGAAACTGCCTTTTCAGTGAGCGTAAAAAAATTTCACTTTCAGCAGATAAATGAGAGAACATCCTTCAGAATTTTACAGAACTGCACATGCATCATTCTGCAGAGTGAAGCTCCAACATTTAACCGCAGAAACAAGAAAATTTGTATTCATTTATTTTTTTAAATGAACAGGAATTTCTAATAATCAGAAATATAAATAATAGACAAACAATCACCCAGTCGAGAGGCGAGAGCTATACGATGGATAAACAACACATGTTTGAAATCCACTGGACTGTACTTAAACTCATATATGCAACACTAAAAAACCATTAGACCATATAATGGTTTTAAACAGGTCATAATTTTCTGTTTCAGCTCTATGTTATGGTTTGGTTATGTGCAGTTTTTTGAATTTGTACATGGAAATGTCTGCAGCAAAGCTTCAACTCTTCTCTTGGTGTAGAAACAGCTGTTATCACTGCTGTACAAACAAAACACGTTCAATCACAGTCATTAATCAAGTGAAGCCCACAGTTACAGTATCATATATCATTCACCATGACCACACTTCCTGGTTTTGGTAATAAGTAGCTCTGACAGGCCTGGGAAAAGTGCCTGTATGTCCTCATTTGACATGCGTATAAATAATGCATCATTCATAATATTTGTAGAGTCTGAACATTAAACAGAAATGTGGAATTTATGGCAGTCGGTTCGTTCTGTGAGTAACATATCAAACAGGAGAAACATTCCATTGTACGTCTGATAAAAGAGTGAGTAATTGCCTCACCTTCTCCAAATGTTCCTGCCCAAAAGGTGAGGCCTGATTCTTATCAGAGACTAGAGGAAACTCTGAAGCTATTCTTATGGGTGACTTGTACGGTTATTTGATTCCTGAGAAAGGAGTAAATGAGCTGTGAAGGGGAGGCAAGAAAAGAGAGGGATTGATACCTTCCTGACCATGGAAATGCGTTTACACTAAACCTCCCCAACCCCCACTTACATAAGTCAGCAGCTGGGTAGTCCACACAATACACACACACAAGCATACACACACACAAGCACACACACACACGCACACCTTCCCAGCAGATGGAGACTTCATTATTCGAGGAGAAACAAGCCTTTGTTTGGAGCAAGAGCACAGCCAGTTCAGACCATGGCGGAGGACTGGCAGTCTATTTCCACCAGTAAATGAAGTTAGTGTTCGCCATGTGATCTGCCCTTTGTGATGCTCCACGGTGGCTTATAGATGTAATCTGAGAGATACTGAATTATTATTTCACAGAAGTGTTTTTTCTTTCTTTTTGAAGAAAAGGAATAAGTGGGCTCCATAACAAAAAGTCTTTGCATAATGTTGTGTTGTTTATTTACAAAAAAATACCCTGTCCTTTTTGAATATGACTTTATGTGTGTGTTCTTTCTATTTCCTCGCCTGTTGGCAGCTCTGCGATGTAAAGCTGACAGTCCTCTAGCAGGTGAAACAGCATGGTCTGATGATGCTAACCATGAATGTGTCCCTACAAGCAAGAAGCAGCGAGGAAATCTTTCTTCATTCTGTATTTATATATGTATGTGTGTGTGTTTGGGTGTGTGTTTGGGTGTGTGTAGAGAGAGAGAGAGAGAGACCATAGATTATTTCAGCCTTACAGATCCTATTTCAGTGCCTCAGTGGAGCATGAATACACATATGTGATGTTGTCCTAATGCAGAGAAGACTTCCAGTACCTTGGTAGATTTTTTAAGGAGACATGAGATTAGCCAAGGAAAGAAAAAATTAAGATAGACATAATTATCGGGTAAAGATTGTTGAAAAAAATAACTATTACATAATATTTGTTAGGTTAGTATCACACTGTGCTACAAGGAGGCACTGGTGTGATAAAATCTGTCATAATATTAAATATGTTTAAAGTAATTCATGTTCATTTACCTATGAAGTGATACAACACAGATGAACCAGAGTATAAAAATAACAGAAGTTGTAGGTGGGATGAAGACATCCAAGCTTTAAAACCTTCATGTTCATCATACATATATTAATATTATTTGCATGCTCTCCTAATGCCACTTCTTGCGTGTCTGGGTACATTCAGCCCTCTCTACGACTCTGCCCAAGAAACAGGAGGTGAAGAAAATAAATAAATGAGTAATGCCATGTCTCTCTTCGCTTACATAAAATCACTCAAATAAAGTCAGGCACGGCAAGCCAAGGAAAGGCAAGTTTGTTTATAAAGCACATTTTATACTGTTAAAGGTGCAATAAAATTACATTTTAAAGGATAGAGAACATTTCAAAACACTATAAAAGATAAAAACTGATGTAAATGGAAAGTAGTTCAGGATGCAAGCGCAGGGCAAATAGTGATGAATCTAAAGTTCTGTGGGTCATGCATCTCTGTGTTCACTTTATAGACCTGGGAAACTGTTAGCATAGCAGGACTGACACGCACTAGACAGCCAGATTGGTTTCGTCTCAAACTATAGATAGATTTAGTGACAGGAAGCCCATGCACAAACTTGACAGAAGGTGTGATGTGTTTTCTTCATTTTTGTCAGGATTCTAGCTGCTGCTTAGCTGCTTCTCTTTAGTGAGACCTGAGAAAACACTGCCACAGCAGTTGAGCTTACTGGAAATTAAAAAGGTCTTTAAGTGAGGCCTAGATAAATGTTTTAAAAGTGCAATAACTAAATACTAATGGATATAATAAATCAATAATAAAATCTAATATCCAAATCAATAATATTTCTGATTATCTTTTTCATCTGAGGACTCAAAATGAAAATTTATAGTCAGGTTTTCTCCTTTTGCACCAACAGAAATTTTATTTTGTCTTTATTTAGCTGAAGGCATTGTAGGCACATTCAATTGTTCATTTGTTCATTCACTGGTGGAAAGAGTCTGTTGGGATGTCGTTTTATTGAGAAACAGCTTTTCATAATGTGGTGAAATTGAAGGATGCTGGTGTTAAATAAAAAAGGCAAAGGAATAAGGCCAGGAAAGTGCTGCCTGTCATGTTGGTTTGATCCGATCTGTACAGATGGGTGTGTAAGGATCATTTAACATGGGCTTTCCTGCCTTTTGCCCACTGCACAGGTACTGGCCTCTGGCTCCGGAGAGGGATGGATGTATAGGTTAAACAAAAGAACAGACGGACAAATGGATGCTTAGACTGATGAATGAATAGAGTTAAAAATGGTTGAATGGACAGATGGAGGGACGGATATGAATGGATGTGTATAGACGCCTCAATGGATGGATTGTTGATGAGATGGATGAAAAGATTTGATGGGTTTAACAACACATTTTTACAGCTAACTCATCGCATACTTGAGCTTGGTCAAAACTATTTGGCATCACTTTTTAAATCAGATGCTGTGCACACAGACCCTGCAAGTCAGTGGGGTCAATAGGGCCCAAATTCTGTATGTGGGGAGTTGGGTAAAAAAGTGTTGACAGGTGGATGTTCAGATGGAAGTACAGATAAATAAATGAATGAGTGATTGGAAAAAATAAAGTGACCTACTGACAGATAGGTGGGAAATGAATGAATCAATTGTTGAACAAATAAATGAATAAACCAATGGGAGGATGGACAAATAGGTGGATGACAGGATGGTTGAATCATTGAATGTATGATTAATGATAGATGGATGGCAGATGGGTGGATGGTTGATGCAGTAATCCCCTTTATCTCAGTGAGAGATGAGCATCAGTTATAGGAACTCACTGCAACTGAGTCGCGTTGGAAACAGTAGGAACTGCAGGAATGAAGTGCCGTTTATTTGTGTGTCTTCATATGTGTGCGTGTGTGGCTGTTGCCCCATGAGTACCATTGTATCTTAACAAACCTCCTTTCTCTTCTTCAGAGGCAAACAAGTGATTATGCAGCTAACTAAGCTTACAGACAGGATGAAGAGCAGTCTCGGAGGATGTGTGCCTCGCCACACAGAGGAAAGCTTTGTGGTTCCAACACAAACACACACCACATAAATGCAAGAGGGCTTACAACAAAACGACCTACCGACTGTGAGAAGATGGCCACACACATTTCTCTCATCTCCTTCCTCTCAGAAAGATATGCTGCCACGCTGACATTTCTGTATTTTATACCCACTCAAGCTCAATTTTGCTTTTAAAAAACAATATTTATCTTTGAGTTGAGCTGTCATGGGCAGCTTTTAAAACAAGTAACTGATTCATCTCATGCAAATGTTTCCTATGCAGAGATTTAGAGTCAAGGCTTTGAACGCCTGTGTGTGTGTTTTTTGTTGAATGCTTCACACTAACTATAGTGCAATGTGGATGTTGTGTGTTTAATGGTTCATTGGAGGTGCAGATGCAGAGGGGTCAGCAGCAATGCCCTCTGATTGTTTTTTGCCCTCTTTTTTGCATGCACATGCCGACATGCTGTGCCAGCTGCTTTCTGCCACTGCCACCGTTGGCCCCGATATAACTTGTGAGTGTTTGTGTGTGTGTGTATGTGTGACTGTGTGTGTGCGATGCATGTGTAACAAGATTATATAGCAAAGGTAAACAATTACAGTGATTTTAGCTCTATATTAAAAAAGAATTACAGCTTTACAATTCCAGGGGAGTGGCGGTTTTAACGGCGCTGGTCTTTGGAGTGATAAATCTCCTCGTCCTAACTGGCTGCTCTACAGAAAGAAATTCTTGGCAGACGAAGCTGTTTAAACAACTTTAACAAATTCACTGCACGTTTGACGTCCCACAGCAATATTTACTCTTGCCTCATAATTTTTTTGTCCAAATTATTTGTTTTTCAGATTTGGAGATACAAATACGTAATATGTTATCATACCAAACCTAATGTATTTGAATGTTACAATGCAGTTGGCCGGTTCTGGGATTGAACTGGACATCAAGCTACACTTATGTATCTCCAAACCATCCCCATCAGCTCATGTGTCAGGACAGTCCTGTGATGTTGTGTCTTACAGCTGTGATTCTATGATCCTCATGGCTCAAAAAGTGATTCACCAGATATGTTGAATACTTACTTTTTGTAAAAGAATCCACTGTTGGAAGCACTAAAAATAATTTATACCTTGGGTGAAAAGTTTAATTATTTCCTGTGTGCACCTCCTTTGGAGTTCAAGCACAGCAACTCTGGACAAGATGAAAGAACCTGTTTGTAGGGTCCTCTTTCTGCGATAAAGTGATCCCACTAAATTTTAGTACTGCAAGTCCTCTTCTGCTTTTAATGCCTGGAATCATCTCTGCTTTAATGCCGCCTCTCGACAGATTCGGCCACAGAGGAGGTTAAAGGACAAGGCTGAAAATGTTTCAGTTTGCAGTGTGTACCAGGCATATTTATTGCTGTATAGCTTAACTTATGTGGAATATATCTTGTCTATATATGCTTAATATGAACTAGGGCTGCTGTGGTAATTGGATGTAGACATACCAGGCAAAGATTTTATGGCACATTACTGGAGTGCAAGTCAGACATTTTCAACACTATTGCCAACTGGAACAGATTTTTTTTTTTGCATGCACAAGTATGCAGTATCCATGATGGACTGGAGCTATTTTGTATGCAAATCTGGAGCAGATTTCTTTCATCACAATGATTAAACCAGGTGATTATACACCTTTGACAGAAGCATGCAATTTTTCTTACTTTTGGTCTGTGTTCATGCTTCAGAATTCATTTTTAGCTAAAATATAGACAATAAAAACTGACAACACTGAATGTTGGTAGTGACCAAAAAAATCAAACAACATCACGGCAGGCGTACTAAGCTGAATGTTGTGTCCTTGCTGTGCACTTGGCAGTTAAATGTGATTATTTCCATATTTCCCATCATCCTCTGCAAACCAGAATCACATTTTTTTACTCTGCAGTATTGGTTAGCTGCCTCCGAGCATAAAGCACCAGTTCTAATTGTCTGTATCTGCACCCCACATTAAGATCAAGCCTATCTGACTACGTTGTAAAATAAAGCCCAAAGCACAGTCTAAGAATGGAATCAGACACAAAGTTAAAACCTCTCTGTTGATAATAGTGTATCTGTGGGATATACAAGATTACACTGATGGCGTACACATGTAGGTGGCCATGAGCAGCAGTGTTACAGCTGTAATCAAGTGCAATGGGGTGTAACAGCACTGCCCTCACAAAGCGGAGCTGTAATAGAGTTTTTATGTGGGAGTTACCAATGGCCAGTGCTTCATTTTCTCTCGTACTCCTTCCAGCATCTGTGTCGTTTCACTGACCAGCCCGTGACTGGACAGCACGCACAGACACACATATACAAATGAAGATATAACACATACACATCGGACAGCTGTCTTACGGTTTCACACTCCCTCCAGGCTGGCAGATAATGGATGTGAGCAGAAAGACATCTTTTTTAGAGGATGCGTAGTATCCTTTAGGTGGGGAGAGCTGACATATTGAATTTTTTAAACACAAATCTTTTAACAGTTTTGAATGTGATGTTAACTTTACTTTGGATACACGTCATAAACACTGTCTAAACAAAATAAGTGTTGTTTTATACTTTGGTGAAACGCTCAATGCCGTCCGTCTGTTGGAGGAGTAATTTTCTCTGAACCTCTCATCTCTCAAGCCCGATTCCACTATTAGTTCTCATTTTCCAAACCGAGGAAAAAATGTATTAAACCTTCATCCACATGCATAAAAACAAGCTCTGTTCAGGCTGAAACACTTGTCTGAAAATGATGTTTGGTGTCAAACTTAATCAGGCCTCATAGCACTCTAAAGATATAGATTTTTATGTAAATTACTGTTGTTCTGCCTTTAAAGCTTTCCATTAATTCATAAATGTCCACTGTGATAACAGGGTCAGACTACCACTTACAGAAGTGGGGGCTGCAGTGTTATCTTTTGACAACTATGACCATCTTTACAATGTCTACTTGAACAGATTTTTTGAAACTAGGGTTATTTGAAGTGTCTGACAACATTATCCAGCAGATATCTACTGAGGCTGAACTTTCTGCTGCAGACTAAAAACAGAGTAAAATCCTTTTCCTTGAGATAGTTTTTTTTAACAACAACAAAAAAAAAATCTCAAGGAAAAGGGAAACATGGGGATAACAGAACAGCATCTTTGCTGTACTGCGACTTGCGTGTAGATAGTAACCCAGATTTGAGATTTGATTCAAAGTTGTACTTTTGCAGGAATGTTGCATAACATGGAAGTGAAAGTGGTTGCCTGTTTATTTTAATACGTTATACAAATATTTTATCCTTAAAATTAATGAATAATTCTAAAAAGCAATCATGATGTCAACATTGAGTACGTTACTGTGATTGTCATTTCGGTAATAACCACGCAGCCCTTCTCTTATTAGAAATAAACTGGTGGAGCTAAAATGCTTAATGTCATTTTGATTATAAGACAAACACAGTCTGGTATTTTTAATTGTACAAGTGCAGCCTCTCTATAGCTGTGCCATATACTATTAGCATGTTTGCTAATGGTTCAGTTGGTAATTTTAAACAACAAGTTAAGTGAGTTAATGTCGCTGTATTCTCCATAGGAAAGATTTAAACAGATGATCAAGGGATCCAGACAGCAGAGACTGAATTGTTGATTAATCAGTTCTATTTGTCACTGTCACAAATGTGCTGCGGGACTGCACTGAATCTGTACTTGTTGATTCTGGTAGCTGCAGCTGTGGGGGTATCAGATTTCCCCGGAGTGTCCGTGAGGTGCAGGCGGGCTGAGAAAAGAGTGAGCGTCTGGTGGCTGAGACGCAGACAGACACGGCCTGCTGACCTTTGAGCCAGTTGCTGATTCTGCGGGTGGTGGCATGAGAGTAAATAATGGTGATGTGCCTGTCACCTCAGGGTACAACTGCTCGGAAGTTTTCGGGGGGGGGGGAGGAAGCTGTCATAAATTCACCAGGGGCCAGATTGGGTGGTCTGCTGCTTCGACTGAAGGGCATTTCCATTTAGCTGTGTAGGGAAGCTTAATGAACTAAATCCCATGCAGGAAAAAGAGCCATTTTTAACATCTTTCATCAATAAATAGCTGCCGAGGCATTAACAAGCAGAGTGGCTGCTTAGAGCCACCAGGGACCCCAAATGAACAGATAACACATGTTTCTGTTCCTGCTTTGGTCATAATTAAAAGCCTAATGAATCAATACATTTTATATTAACTTCAAATCAAAAAGGTAATATGAAAGGGTTTTTTTCCTAACGATGAGCCCACGGATTCATAAATATTACTCAATTTGCTTCTTTTTTTTTTTTTGTTGCCTCTTCAGCTCATAGTTTTGCTTTGACTGTACTGTCGGGTCACAGTGTTCTCATAAAAGCCATTTCCAGCAGCAGCCAGCAGCTTTTTTCAGAAAACACGCTCTAATTAACTGAGCTGAACTTATCTGACCAGCCAAACCAAACGGCAAACATATTCATTTACAACTGGCCTGTAAAAAAAAAAGCCGAACATCTGAGCAATCAAAGATTTTAGTTCTAGTACTTTTATATAACCAGAAAAGACAATAGATAATGAATAAAATAATAACTAAGAAAAATATATGTTTTTTATTATCTTTATTGTAGGTTTACACACATTAAAACAACTGCCTTCTATAAAACTTAAGAAATCCCTAGTTGGTCAGTTGAAGACCACCACAGCTGAAAAAGGTGAAAACTCAGGAAGATTGCAGATAATACACTGTGGACTCAAAATATAAAGACCTCATTCAGGTTCACAAAATCAATTCAGTTCATTTTGTCTTCGCTGCTACAGTGGCTCCAGCACCAACATGCTACTTAGCAACTTTCCTGATCAATACAAAATAAAAGCCTGACAAAGATTTATGGCGGAAGCACCATCTTAGGAATAAATGAGTTGGTGTGGGGGGGGTAGGAAGCGTGTACCTTTTGTTCACAGAATGTGTTCGATACATGGGAAGTTGTTGGTGACAATATAATTGTATTGTAGCAATTTTCCACTGCAAACAAACTGCACCGTTTCTTCTTGTCGCAGTGGAAATAGAAAGTTGTAATTTCAGATTCTTATCAGCAATATGGTTGTGTTGCAGACCCTAATTGTTTTGGGATTTTTTTTTTTTTTTTAACTCTGGAGATAAAGCTCAGACACCATTTAGCTGATGTAATCTTGATACACCTCGACAAGGAAATCCAGTTTTAGAGATAAAGAGTTTGTGTAAAAAAAAAAAAGCACATTGCTGTTGCTCTTGGTTTAGTGGTCAGTGGGAGAGGTACAGTATATTACTGGTAGAAAGCAGCAGAAAGCATCTTCACCTTTACAGGTTACTATTATTTCTCATCATAGAGACTGGATGACAGATAAATGGATAAAAGGGCAATATGAAAAATGTTTTTGAGATATTTTCCCATTTGTTGCACATAAATAGTGATAAAGAAATGCCTTAATGGAGGTTTTCTGTGATGTAATGTTGTTGTGCATCAAAAATGTGTTGTTTTCTCTACGTTATAACCCTTAAAATCTTCATTAAATCAAACTTTGTGTTTGGTTCTATTTACAGCAGCTTTATTTTCTCTTCATTTTTCTTGTGGTGCAGAGTTTGCTATTCTTGCGCTGGACTCAAATGACCCTCATGTGCAGAGGATTCACAGAAAAGCATGCATGTGATCCAGCCGAAGGATCACTCCAGCTCGGGGAGTGCTGTATTGGTGAAAAAGTTATTTTTAAGACAGAACTGAAAAATCTAATTTTCAAACTATTAGTCTTAAAATGAAACAATCTGAGAGTTTGGAGCTGGAAAGAGGTGAAGTTTCCACACCTCTGTCTTCTCCTTCTTTTCATAAAACACATTTTATTAAAAAGCCATCAAGATGGTTTCAGAAACGCTCTATGTTTAGCATTCAGATATGTTATTTTTGGAAGGAAACCTGAATAAAGGAACAACATAACATATGGCTTAGCATAATGTCCAGATGTCACCACAGCAGCTCTGTCCTCCCTTTGACTTGTGGGTCACAACATAAGCATCTGTGAAGACAATAAATGTATAAATATATATGCAATTTATTGTGTCTTACAATGAACCCACAAGCCTTGGTCATGTGTTCCTGATCCTTTAATGACATGCCTTGATGCCTGAGTCCATTGAGAGAAGACTAAGGGCATAAACATGCCAGAGATTTTAAAAGGCTGAAGATTAGACTGCATGTCTCACTAGCCAAGGGCAATTTCAGGGTGGAATTAAATGAATGATGATGATAATAACATCCCAGGTCACCCCTGCAGTTCTGCGAAATATTTCTGCCCCATCTAATATACTTATGATTCTCCAGTATCAGCCGTGTCCAAAGGCTTTTCCAGTCACTGGTGCCCAGTTTGCTGCATATTAGACTGCAATGAAATGAAAAAAATGAAATATTCACTTCAATTTCACCAACTCACTAACTGCAGAATCACTGAAACTTCCCCTGATTTCTTTACTGCTTATGATAAAATAGTTATTATTCGTATTAATATTTAACTTCCATCCTGATGGTTTTCATGCTTCTCTCTAAAAGATTGAGATTCACATTCACATGCACACATTTTTGCAAGCATACTATTCTTTTAAGATGAGTACAAAGATAGAAACTCACTGTGTACTAATGACCACATGGATGAAATGAAACCCATTTGATAATTCCGACTATTTCATAACCTCTAATGGCAATGATTCATTGCTGCACCACATAACACTGGCATTATATTATCCCAGTATAAAGACGATTTCTTGTCACCCTCCCCATGATCCGGATCTCCTCAGTTTGTCTTCAATCCCAGGCGAGTTAGGAGATAACTCAGTCTGATCAAAGCATTTGAATGAATCATTCTGGAGTCTGTGGGCCTTTAGCTCCAGGGAGAGTCACAGCCTGATTGGATTTTCCACTTTCAGGAGCAATCCTCTGTAATGTCAGTGACACCTCACCAAAGCAACACTGTCATAGTGTGTTATCTGGTTCAATATTCTCCTATTGGCATTTTCTTGTCGGTGAAGAGCAGGGGGCATACCAAGAAATTGAGACAAGCGAGGGAATATTCCCCTTGTTATTTCCAGCCAGCAAGAGAGGGAAATAAACAGGCTGTTTTGTTGCATTGACAGAAATACGAAGCAGGGTGTCGAGTGTAACAGTCTTTTGAAACAGGTAGCATTACAGCACACCATTTCAAACTGTTAGATCCAAAAGTAAAACAGCCCTTCATCAATTATGCTGAGACAGTAAACATGCAGGCTTATTGACTCTCATGGGAGCACTGTCAGTTCAGATCACCTGTGTGTTTGTGTATCCATATCAGAGTGTAATAGCATGCTGTAGGTCTATGTGTTTGCAAGAAACCGTGAACTCATGAAATTTTGACAAACAGACTCCATAAGGGAACTCCTTTAGATGGAAAATGGACAGACTGTGCTGCCTTTTTATGATTTTGAAATAAAGATGGTAAAAAAAAGTTCTACATTCTCCTCTTGCATTTATTCACCTGAAATGCTCTGCAATCTTAAAATAGTAGATGAAAGCTTTCCTGCAGATTAGTCGCAGCAGTCTGTCATTTGGACTTGTGTTGCCTTATCATTTCCCCTCTATGCTGAAATTCCCCCTGTTCATAATATATGAATATCTGATCCATTATGAAAATATTGAATTTATGTAGCCCCAAATCAAAATCTTATGCTGTTATTCTCTTTTTTTTCTGTGTGCCTCTGGTCTGATGTAATATTTATGAG